>JABFOX010002783.1:0-11040 GCA_022817665.1 Axea sp. ZL-2020 | reverse complement strand
GAAAGACCGCCGCGCGAAAAACCCGGGCGAAATTATTTGCCGAATTAATCAGGTTGCAGCTGATCGAGGAGCACCATTGGAATTTAACGCTTGAAATTGCCAAGCCGATTTTGCTCGCTGGCGACTGAAAATAGCACGGGGGAATTCTTACGAAATAAGCAATGTTTTGCACAATTGCATCGGGTCGCGTGTGTCTTATTTTCAGACGCACACAGAATTCCGATGTTCGAGGCGACGCTGTGTCTTCTGAATTATTCCCCGGACATCTCCCGCGACGAACGAAGCAGATCCTTGAACGGATGCAAATGTGTTTCAGTCACTGTCGTTACGTGTCTGCGTCAGGAATTGTAATATAATGCGTAATTAAAGATAAACGATCGGTGAGAATTTATCCATCTCGTGGCCATTGACGCAAAGTCAATAACGATTGATCCGCGACGGATCTTTTACACACGGCCGTGTAAAGTTACATGCGTTCGTGCAAAGTTACATGACTTTGTGCGACGTTGCATGCATTCGTTTAAGATGACGCGCATTCGTTCAACGGTACGTAAATTCGTGTAAGATTACACGAAATATCAAGTAATTTGCAACTGAATTAAATTTAAACTGCTACAAAAGCAGGCTGAAATCCCAGGGAAGAGATAATGCGCTTAACATTATTGCCAGCATTAAGAACAGTTTAATTTCTTTCACTGAACTCTTCTAAAGGACCATTGTCACTCGTTTGCAACATAACAAAGAATTAGAATCAATGGCCACTTCTACAGTAATCGCTACTGAAATGATGTTGGGTTAATGAAAATGTAATGTTAGTTTAGCTCCGGCAATTCGCAGATAACTTCGAATTGTGCAGAATATATAAATCATCGAAGACTCGTTATAAGTAACGCTCAAATTTACGCGTAGTGTAATCGGAAACATTATTGTTTTTATGTATCGGTGCTTATTCAGTTCATCACATTGCTATTAAATAAAAGTGATATCGAAATAGTTTAATAATAAATGTATTTATTTTATTTTTGGAGGGAGCACAGCTCTGACTGTAATTTTAGTGTTGTTGGTAATAACAAATAACGCTGATTTATTTGTGAGCGTTGTTAAATAGATAAGTGAACATCCGTTGAATTTTACAGTAAATTGTCATGAACAATTATTGATAATAAAACTAGTTCTTTGATTCCAGAGAAAAGTCAAAATCCGTTGAATTTTAAAATTACTCGCTATTAAAATGTAGATTTTGGTTTGATGCTTGTTATGTTGTTATACTTTGGTTATTATTACGAGTAATGATTTAATTAATTACACATATTAGCAAGCATTGTTTATATTTTTAAATTGGCATATTGCGTTGAAAATGACAAATCATTTTCAGTGTTTCAACGCGATGCTTCACCATGGTCGATTAATGGTTAGTTTTGTTGCATGAATTATTTATCAGAAATACTCCACATACTTATGTGTTTTACAAAATGGACTTATAAATTAGTCAAATAAATGCTTGACATTAAGAAAATTTTAAAAAGGTACATTTAAAGATATCGGGATAAGTACACCAATTAGAAATGACCATGCATACTAAAATTAACTTCAGTTTATAATTTAAAAAAGCAACCGCGCACATGAATTATGCAGTTTGAAATGAAATGCAACGTTTCGTTTTCATTTCTTCTTTTTTTACTTGAATTAAATACGTTACATATGTGTAACACAAATGAAGTACATAGAACTGCGTTGAATTATAATGCAAAATTAATAATAAAGAAAATAATAAAAATACATAAATAATTGTGTAAAACAAGTCACAAGTTTGTATACTGATTTAAACATTCGAATAAACTGTAATCATTAATCGATGCATGCTTACTATTTTAAATTACATTTTTTTATATCATTAAACCTACAATCCATACATATATATATATGAAATATACAAATAACTGAAATATAATATTTATTTTATTTTTGATGAGTAACTGTAAAATGAGATTATGAAAATTAATTAAAAATATGGTAAAAGAGTGTTTAAATTGTTTTGCCATTAGCAAGTATATTATTATAAATGGGTGTAAATTAAAGATGAAGCAAATATCCTAATTAGAGACATTTTAGTATTAACAACGTGTTCCAATGACTGATGACTTGTGTCATTTGTGTGTTAACATCATAATTTGTATTAAAATTTTTAATGCATAATAAAATATATATAAAATCACACAGTTCACATAATTACTTTTTAAACATTAAAAGAATAATCTTACTTCGATAAAAATGTGTTAAAAATTGTCATTCACTTCTACACTATCGCAGATTGATACACTTATCTTGCAGCATTGAGACCACTGTTATTTTACTTAAAATTTAATTTATTCAGACATATCCAAGCATAATTTTTAACAATTAGTAGTATTTAAATAGCCTTTTAAGAACATTACTTTTGTTAAAATTTACATTTAATTCTAATGCATTAGCAATGACATAACCAAAGATTAAATAAATAAACAAGCAAACAAACAAATAAACAAACGAAGAATTTTCTCGCAATTTTTAACGATTGCTGTTACGCAACAATGACTCTTCGCATTAAAAATCATTCGTCACATTTTCATTGCAAGAATGCAAACAATTAAAATTGAAAATGAATAACGTTTTTTCACAAATTATTTATGCGACTTGAAAAAGTCATCTCGCGTTATTCTTTCAAAGTGAAAGCCCTGCAAGAAATAACCGAATAATGCAAGCTCCAAGGATGCATTCTTCATTCAACTCAATATTTATTTCGTTCCATCGATACTTCATTTCATTTCATTTTACTCCATTTTTCGTGATCGCGCGATCGTTTTTATTAATTATCCAGAAGAATAATTCAAGTTAAATGCAATGAAATGTATTTACAGAGCAAAAAGTCCCGTTCAAGTTCGTTCACAGAAAATTCTATTAAAATATCTTTCTTTCGGGAGACGATCAAAATCTGCGTTAAACCGAATGCCCGATCTACGAAGTTCAAGCGACGAAATTCATTGCCCGTGCAATGGCATTGCGTATGAATAATGATATTGACGTATCAATTCGAAATTAATTTTTAATAATGATAAATATCCAGTAATGCCAATTCATAAATATCCAATCACTGATTCAGCCTTTGCCCCGCTCCGCTGTATTTGTTCTCAAATATCACGCAAATTATTATTTAACGTTAAACAAATTTCCAGTGATAGTTTCAACGCGTCGTTTTACTACACCACAATACTGATACCACTGATAAGGGTGGGTTACGCAACGCGTTCGGAAGGTCGGCGATTTTCAACTCGGGTAAAAAAATACAAACGCGTTGCACTTATAATAAAGAGCGAATCATGAAAAACGGTAGAATTCGCTTAAGCGTACGAGTATTTTCGCACGTAAAAATTACAGACCCGTGTGGTACATTCTGTTGCGTTTATAATTTGTCACAAACAGTTTTAATCAGTGTTAACACGACGCGAAGACCAGAAGAAGCACTTCAATCATTTAGTATAATTAAATTTTAATGTACAGACATCTTTATCAAAAGCAAGCCAATATTATGTAATCGATAACTTATAAATTAAATTGTCAGTAACCCTTTCGCTCCAATGTCGACTCCATGGCAGGTTTATCGATTTCTCTTTTCTTATTTTTTACAGCGTGAATAATGCAATTGGTGCATCTGCAAATCTAAAAATATTCAACTTTATTTAACTCATGAGTAAGCGTGCGTTTTTGTTTGTTCATTCTTCGTTGTGCAAAACGTATAAAACTGTCCCTAACTTGGACCGACTCGGACACCTTTCGCCCTTGTTTCCCTGGTCAACCCAAATTATTTTCCGTGCCTTTCTTACGAACTTTATTTTTCGACTTTTCAGCAATAAACAATAACTCGCGCAACGGTAATTCCACCGTATTTTCACTGCAGACATGTGGTTTTTAATTTCATTGCAAACCATAGAAAATGAGTAGTCGGACGAAAAAGAAACCTGTCGCTATATTTGCTGTACAAATCATATTGTCGTACAAATGTATTGCATGTTTAATAAACAAAAACTGGCGACCGTTAAATGAATTGAAAATTAAACCACGTTTGGTGAATTGTTTATATTTATTATCACAGAATACAAATAAACATGCTTGTGAGTCTTATTGTTGTATTTGAAACAAACGGAAACTTAATATTTAAAGTTGGTTCGATTGTACCAGTAAGTATTCACTTATTTATCAAAGTTCACCGATTATTTGGAGGACTGATTAATCTTCTTATCAAGCCCAGCAAGTTTGGCAAGCGTTGCTTTGTTGTGTGTATAAAGCAATATAAATAAATAATATGCTCGTCACTTTTACTTCACTGTTACTTATATTAAGTGGCATTTACTGCTGTAAATGATAAAAACAGAAGTAACAGACAAAGTAGCCAAAACTTAACAATATTGAAATAATAATAATCAATAATAATAAGAATAAGAATAATAATAATAATAATAATAATATAATTCATTGTTGTTATTTTAATAATCCTATCCGTGAATTTTTATTATTGCAGATTAAATAATAAATTTAACGATAATAAATCTGTACTATTACACACAAACGAACAAAAAAAAAAAAAAAAAAAAAAAGGAAAAAAAAAAGAAAATGTTAACACAACAGAAACACCGAATGGTAAAACAACTTCTGTACTTTCATTTTGGTATGGCTACCATCCTTTGTCGGAACAACAGACGTACTTGTTAGTATAACATTTGTACTATGCAGCGTATCTGCTGCTTCTAAAAGGTACAGCAGCCGTACCTAAACGAAAGTACAACACTTGTCCCATCATCATTTGGCATAGCTCGTGTATAAAAAAAACAACAACTTGTTTTCGTGCAGTAGTAATTATAAACAAAAAGACGGTATTTTGTTCTGCATGTAGAAGAGAGAAATTATCGATTTTTATCTCTCTGTTTTTGCATGAATAAATGTTGCAACCAGAGTTGCTTCAATATTTGCGTTAAAAGAAATATAAGCAATTAAGGCAACGATATAAATTAACACCGTTAAAATAGTACGCAAGAGCATTTTGTGACGCAGCCAGCGCCATGGTTGCCTTGAAGAAGTATTGAACAATCGTGCAATTCTCTTTGTATGCTTTATAATTGTTTTCGACATACGGCATGTATTAGAGTTGGGTCAAACAACGTGCAATAAGTGGCTAACAGTATTATCGACAAGTATTTATTCTTACGTGTAAGATTAAAAAGCTTTGTAAAGAATGAATTCCGAAGTATTTGTGTGTGTGTGTATTTTGTTCATATGATATTGCAAAAGTGTGGCATATAAACATTTAAATACACTGAGGACAATTAATTGTATCGATAAAAATGCTGACAGTAAGTTTTACTATAACAGCAGTTGATTCTCGAACAATTATATGTAACCTTAACCTCCTGACTGTACTGGAGTCTTGTTCATAGCATCTACTTTGTTCGCATGTTTTCTCTCACTTTGTCAAAATAGCGAACAAAATAAAGAAAGTTAGTATATTTTGTCATTGGTATAGTTATCGATATCTGCAAAGTCAGTTTGTCTGCGAATTAAGTTCAAACACCGTCATGCCAATAGTGGGAAATGTCAAACGTCTGTTTAAAAGTTGTATCCATCTTACAAACATTTTTATTGAATGTAAATTAATTTTAAACGTTCCTTGTGGAAGGTACTGCAATCCTGTAAGCAATGCAATTTCTTGCTTGCTACGAATTTTCGAAGAAAAGAGAGACCCTGCGTTGCTGTGTTTTACCTTTTCGATACTAAATCACGATTTTGCAATAAAAATCATCGCGGAATTTCAGTGTACGCAAATTTGCATTGCGATAGAGCAATTGTTTGAGATTGTGTTGCGAGGTTCGATAAAGTTCAACAAATGGCAATTGAAAAAGTCATTGAAATGATTAATTTTGTAATATTTGTATCAATAATGTTAACAAGTTTTTTTTGGAACAAGCGTGTTTTAAGCAGCATTATTTCAAACGCACAACAAACCCAACGTTGCGCTGTGTAACGCAGTGAAATATAAAACAAACAAAATATAACGAAAGACAAAACAAACGACGTAACCAAGAGCAATAATTTAATCTACATGAAAAGATGCGTGACATAAAAAATATACTTCCAAAGTAATATTGTTGCTGTTATTTTCTGCAGTGTACCTGCATTGTTTATAAGTAATTTAAATTGATTATGCTCATAATTATATACACCGCAACTAATCTTGATTGAAGCGAGGCTTTAAATTAAACATTCATCGTACAATTCGAAGCACTGCCTTAACCATAGCCCACGTATTTGGTCAATCTACTATTTATTAAATGTTACAAATGCGAGAAATTACATTTTATTCGAACGAATTACGTGTTATTGAATGATTAATAATTATACCCGGTGTGACACAAATTATAAACTATTATCATTATGTCAATCTACGATAATGCGAGCTAATACCTTATAAAATGTAAAACAATATAATATAATTTAAGCGAACGATCAGTTTAACTGAACTCTTAAAACGCGTAGCTGCGCTAATTAAATAAATGCGTATTCAGATCAAAAGATTATCAAATTATTTTTGCCGTTTACAATTGTACATTAACAGTTCCTTTCACCGTAAAAACTTTTTAATTATTTTTGACTTTTTTCAGCCAACCATGAACTTCGTTATCTTGTCTGACTTTTCTCTGAGCGACAACGCAATGATAAAATCCGCCGAACGGTGTTCGTCTTCTGATGCTGTTCATGGTTAATAACGTGTAATTGTTTTGATATGAACTTTTCCCGTGTATAACGCATGGGCGTATTAAACGCGCAGTAAACTTTACGATACACTAAGTTACTGTAAACTATTTAAACGTCTAGTGCGCATACGTATTGCATGAGTTGCTACAATAAAACTTTATGCATTGTAAACAATGTATCAGGATGTAAAATTATAGGAATAAATAATGCTGTAAAAAGTCTCAGAAGTGTAATTTTCACAAATATCGAATTCCTCGCTTTTGTGTCACGATGCAACGTCAATTGTTTCTGCCATGAGCAACATCAAAAGATGAAACAGTGAAACTTTTGTTGTTCAGCGCACAATTTTTGTTCAGCGCGAATAAATATTTTTGTGCTGTGCGTTCTTACTTTTTACATTAGTTCTCTCTGCGAGCTATTTTGTAATGTTAACATTTATTATAAATATTACTCGTTTTGTTTTAAAAACCCGGTTGAATTTCTATCGGGTATTTGTTGGTGTAAAAAGTAACGTGATCTACGCGACTTCGACCATTATCGCGTTTTAAAAATTACTCGTGTGCTCAGAGCGGTAAATAATAAAAGTGCACGGATATAATTAAGCAATTATTCAATACGAAATGAATGAATGCACTGTGAAGAGTCACTGTGATGCTATGATCAAACATGTACGTCAATTTAATGGTGTTGGTTTATATTATTATCTTAACCGTATACGTGTATGCACATCCTTTGATGGAAAACGAGAATAAACGAGTCGGACTCTTTTTGCGACAAGACGTGATTATAACATTGCAGTCGTTCATTAATTACCAATAAATGTATGTTCATACGAATAAAGTTAATGTTCATCAATCCTTAGAAGTTATTTTAATGAACAAGATTCCAATGCCATCTGATGTAGCAGCAGAAGGTTTTGTGTAAAACGCTGGTGTGCAACACTGTGCTTTTATTGGCAGTGCACAGTAGAACTTGTATCCAGTCCTGAAATTGGGGCTTTAATTGGATAACTGCAAGGAGAACGGACTCTTCAAAGGGTGTCGACGAATGAACAGGAATTTTGTTGGTGAGATTACAAACGAGTGTATTGGTATAATGTATGTGCAACTGATGGAGTAAGTTTCACCGTGGTTCTTAATTCAAATATACTTTCCCTGTAACCGACGGTGCAACACGACATTGAAATTTCAAATCATCAGTGTCACGAGAATAACTAACGCGTTGTTTAATGGGCTTAATATTGCAAGTGAAATTCTCACTGCACACAGTTACACCAGAACTGAGGACATCTGAAGGCATTAAATTAAACATTAGATATTGCACACCTCGTGCAATAAAAAAATATTAAGCGAAACATTTGTTCTGCTTCGGTGTAAGCCTTTTGCCGATGCGCTATTTTTATCAGCTCTTTCCTGCGGTACTGACTGATGTTAAGAAACAAATTGTCCCAAAATGAACGTTAATTTTACATCCATTCTTTATAAGGGCAAAGATATCAAACGACAAATGCATTCAATTGATGCAGGTTGTTTTCAACACGTTTTGGTTAAAGAAATTGAAAGTACTGATTGAATTGATCAATCGTATGTTTCGACGAATAAAGAGCGAATCGCCAATAGCCAAAGGAGAATATTATTAATGCTTACTGTATATTGAGCAAACGATTTTATTTGTATTTTGTATGAAATTAATATTCAACGGTGGCTGTACAATAAATTGATTATGAGTATTCCAAGAAAATATTCTATAGCGTTTTGACTGTTGAATATACAGTGAGAAACTGTACATGTGAATAACAATTTTGCATTATGATGGAATAGGAACTTTTGCATTGTACAACTTTTTTAACGGTATAAATAATTTATCCTCGACAATAAGACACAAGATTCGTAACCCAGACTTGGATTTGAATTAAATGTATGAATTAAAAGAAGTGCGGTGGAAAAGACGACTTGGCAAGGTGTCGTTGTATTGCAACAAATTTTATGTTTGTGTATTGATCACAGCTTTGCTGAATGGCTGAATGACTTGAATCAATAAATGGGGAGATTGTAATTTTAATATTACGAACTTTCCAACGCGTTGTTAAAGCTGGTGTTTCAATGTTCAAACTTTTGGTTAATTAAATTTAATTAATGCTCAAGAAATGTTTCATCCTTTTGTGTGAAAATTTATACAAATAAAAAGCCTATTAATTTGCTCTGAACTCGTAACCTTTGTGAATATATATCTCAATTTTATAACAGCAATAAAACACCAACGATAGTCTTACGCTGGAAATAAGTTACACGAAAGTTTATTATGTTCAACAGCATATTGAGAATATAAGCGTAAAAATGAGAAACTTTACTATGACTAAAAGGAATTAATTTTTTAAAGTGCAAGTTTACTATTTTCAGATTCCAATTTACTCTTATCAATAGTTAACTTTTCCACCTGAGTTTTGAAATTTGGAAAAAGTCATTGCACGTTGTTGTTAAAAGTTATACGTTTATGTAATTTCGTTATAAATACATAAAGCATTTCGCAGTATTTAAGGAGGAACGGACTTTGGAAATCATATATTTATTTGAAAATCAGTAAGCGTGAGTAAATTGGTTAAAATAAGCGATTTGAAACAGTAAGAATTCTTCTTGCTATTTAATTATCAGTCGCTGCAATAAAAACAAACGATAAATTCAAATCGAAATAACACAGATTTTATTCGCAATATACAGAAATTATTCCTTTAATCAACCTTTTTATTGTGGTTCAGCGTGATTTTCTCTCATGCGTGAGTTCTTTTTTATAAACAATTTCGTAAATTGTAAATTGTAACATTTATCGTCAAATAAAAATGCAGCCATTTGTTTCTGTTGGGCAAGGAAATGTATGCTAAATAATGCTGTGTTGTTGCAACGCAAAATATATAAATGCAGTCCGAGTATATTTGAGGTGCCACAGACGTCGGGCATAAAGGTACGGGAAAAGAGAGCGATAAGAAATGTTGTAATTAATTTTATAATATCTCGTTTGTCTAGAGAGACAAATTTCCAGATCCCATTATAATTTTATTTTACTCAAAATGATGAGTTTTTGTATAAATATAAAATACTAATGGTTAAATTAGTTTAACAAAACAGTTATGCAAGATATATTTCAACGCGAATAACTGTAATATCGTAATTAGTTGCTTCGTCGATAATTCTTATATTATTTCTTGAATAAACGTGGAACGATAATAGAAGGTAGAAACTTGTGCAAGTTTTTCTCGTAAAAAGATGAAATTATTCTTTTGTTTGAATGTCTGAATTTATCACCTGATAAATACTTTATAACAAAATACAAAAAAAAAATGTAACAACGCTTGAAGTTTTGAGTCAGTATTTGCTAAAGAGCTCAAATATTTACCCAGAGTTCATATTGTTTTATTAATAACGAATCGCAAACACGCTCATTTATATTTATTACGCATTAATGTATAATCGCGTGTCACAATTTTTAGAAATAAACTTCGTATTGGATTCTATTGCGGTAATATGAAATATCGCTAAATTATTTATAATTGCCTATGCCTGCCTGCATTCTTTTATTTCAGTTTCATAACCAATACATCGTATAATTAAAACATTATACGAATTCGTGCTATTTTAAAATCTTCATTCATTGTGCAAATAATCAACAGTTTTTATAACATTATGAAACGGTTGTTTGTACAAGTTTTAATTGCCCGGACAGAAAACAAATTAATCCGCGCATGACTTAATGAAATTGTTTTTATTTTCAAAATACACGTTTCAAATGCCGAACTTCATTAAGAAGCGGTCAATCGCACAGCAGTGAAATCCACCTTTCCCGATGTTATAAAAAATATCTCATTTAACATTTCAAAGCATCCGCGTGCGAGAGCGAACGTTACGATTCCAATTCATAATATAAGGCCCTTCATTTAGTTTGAAATTTTATTTCAGCACAACACTGTAATTAAGTTCACTGAGAAAAGTCTGGTTACAGCGTTTTGCTTTGCATTAATAACACTCTACTTTGTTTTGCCGTAAAAAAGAATCAACGCTTGCAACAATTAATGATCAATTTGCAAATAATTATGCACGAAATTTATCTCCATTCTGTACAAGAGCGCAAATGTATTCACGCAACAAAGAACATCTGGAAAAAATGACGAAGCAAGGCTGGGAAATTCTCACTCATTCGCTGAGCTCAGCCATCATCAATTATCCCGGCTTTGAATCCCAAACGAGGAATATCATTTTCAAAAAT
>JABFOX010002782.1:0-11041 GCA_022817665.1 Axea sp. ZL-2020 | reverse complement strand
TACAAACTCTTTATTTATTTATTTATTTAATTTCTTCTTGATTTTAATATCTGTGTTCAAGTATTATTTCTATGCTATATTTTTTTTCTTATTTTGTTTTTGTTGTTTTTTTTTTTATGAGAAGAATTAATTAAATTACAGTCTATTTTCTATAAGTTACACGTATAAATTACAATTGTATTCTCTATAAGAGAATATAAGTTAATTGAGAACGAACTGAATTTTACTACCAAGTGGAATCGATGTTAATTTGACTCTAAATCTATGTAAGCTTCAAGTGGATTTAACCATGAAATGTAAATATTGAGTCAAATGAATAAAACTAGATCAGCATAGTCGAATTTACGTACATTAAATGTAGAATGTTATAGACAATTTAAAATAATTCTAGTAAACCATGAAATAGTTGATTTTTACCTAGATATAAATTGTTTCATTCATCAAAATGAGGTTTGAAGTTGTAAATATTTTAATAAGACACAGTCCAAATAAAATTGTTTGATGAATAAATAATACAAAAACAAATATATGTAATTGTAAATACGTAATTTGTTAATATGCTAGTACGTGTTAATACGTTAAATTTGATTTTTTTAAATTTAATTACCAAGTAGAATTTTAAGCAAGTATTTTCATGATTTTTACATTGTACTATACATAAGTCATAGACTTTTTGATAGCAAAATATTTTATTCGTTGAAATTTTATTAAAATTTACTGCACTTTAATTCAAAATACAAAGTACTCTTACTGTGACAATGTCTTATGCTTCATATCAATATTTCTTTGAATATATATATATATATATATTTGTCGGAGTTTATAGCAGACATAAAAAGAACAATTAAAGAGTATGCATGAATAGCATCATAGTTCGTTGCAAGTTGATGTCATACGCTATGACGCTGAAAATCTCCAATCTCATCTAGGTCATTGCATCTCAAATATATATCTACTGCATGGCAAAGCCGTCCGGCGATGGCTTTGTCAGATAAATTCGACGATGTCGTTCCGAGTACTTTTCCAGGATATCGTGGTGCCCCGTACGATTGGAGTACCGATAGCACGAGTAATTCTCATGTAATTGTAGGAAAGCCAGTTTCCAATGGAATCTGTCGAAATTAAAGGCAGTTCGGGCAACGGAGAATCAAACTGCCGCGATTTTATTGAAGATTCCCCGGCATTTCTTCAAGTATATACTTAGCGGAAATACTTGTTTTCTGTTTATCGCTTTTGCTTCGTTTCATTCATTTCATTTCTATAGATTGGAACGTTGTTTCCCTTTAAAGTCATTCAGCCAATTCTGTTCTTAAATTTCTTCTTTCTTTTTATTGTATGATGTATTACCCCGATTTGTGTCAAGTGATTTACATTTCGAGAACAATACTTCTTTTTGTTTGTTAGTCTTCAAATCTATTATGTCATCAAAATAAACATGATATTGAAATTAATCATCCTTCTTTAATTAAATGGCAAAGTTATAGATTTCATAACGTTTTCAATGTGACGTATGTTGTGAAAAAATAGTTCAATACAAGAAATTCTTTTAAATTCATCATTGCAGAATATAATTAAGTTAATATTTGAATTTCGATTATTAAATTTTAGATGAAAATCAGGTAGTTATTAATAGTACATAAATTGTTTGAATTTTCTTCGAAGCAACTGTTATTACATTACTGAAATTATAAATAAATGTATAATTCTAATTTTAGAGGAATATTCATTTTCATAATTGCAAAAATTCCTCATATTTAAATAAAAATTTAATTAGATTTCATTTAGTAAACTTGGTACTTCAGTTACTGTTGTATTACTTTCGTTTGCTAATTTAATTAAAATATTCACAATTAAAAAATCATTCACCATTAGAAAATTAAACTTCGATAAAATTTATCAGAATTTACAAATTCAAATGTACATTACTTTTCAAAAATATAATCTTAATTTAAAAAATTAGTTTTAATTTTAATAACAATAAACAGACAGCATTACTTTTACATATTTGCGATACACATTATGCGTAATATGAATTAAATAGTAATAAGCAATTTATACAAATAGTTTTCTTCAATTTTCCTTCGTTATATAAATAAATACAAAAATAAAAAATATACAAAAAATATATGAAAAATCTACAGAAATATTTGTTTTTGAAAAATGTTGTGAAGTTGTATTAATATGTCAACATTACTTTTTAATCTGTTTTACTTAAGGATATTTCAAAGATTGCGTTTCATTCTAGTTTATTAGAGACGCCAAAAAGTAAAAAATTTTGGAATTGTTTACTATAGAAATATTAGTATACTTTACTTAATAATATTACTCGTAATAAACTTTCTATATATTTTGTAATTATAAAAATATTGTTGATCTAAAAATGGTATTTTTGATGTCGGAGCATGGATTTTTCGTGATGCAGATAGCATGTAAATGGATACAAATTATGTCATCTTCGTTTACAATGAAAAAAACCAATTCGAACCCATCTAGTTTCTATGCAGAGTTTATTCACGATGAACAATATATTTTGCATTAAGTACTTTTTCAACACATAGTAGATGTGTTTACATCTGATGATGTACCATCCTAAAATAAAGAGAAATTAATAATTGCAAAATTTATCCATTTGTGAGATAGTAATAAACTCAAAAATAATTTACACGAATATTTTTTAATTATAAAAACATTTTCCGATAATTCAAAACAAAATAAAAATAATCATAGTTAAATAAAATTGAAATTAAAAAAATTGATGTTAATAGTCAAAAGTAATAAACAGTTTTATGCATTTTGTATGAATATTTAATAAAATATTTGGTTTTAATACATTTTATCAATGTGTTATGCAGCAATTAAAAACTCTGAATGAACATTGTATACAAATTTATTCTAATTATTAATTATTATTTATTTTGTTAGACCAATCAACTTTTATTGGAGCAAAAAGAAACATTCATAATATGTATAACCTTTTCTACTTAAAAAAAATCACGTATATTTACTGCTGGTACTTATTTACAATCAAAAAATTCAAGAAAGGATTTCCATGATTTTCGAGATACAATAGGAAGAGCTGTCATACATGCGAAAACACCACAATATAAATTCAGATATTTGCAAATACAACTAATAATGGCGGTATATGGCTTTTTCATTTAAAATATTATATGAATATCAAAAATGATATAAACATTTATATATTGTTATAATATATTTTATAGAAGATTATTTATATGATATTAAATAAAATTATATATTATTTTACGTCTTATTTATCCTTTATTTATTCATAAAATGATCTAAATTGTTCAAATGGAACTATTAAAATTTTTATTACAAATTTTTGTTAAGAAAGTATCAAGATGGTATAAATCGGTGATCAGCTAAATCAAATGTCAAACCTGTACAAGTTGTTATTCCCAACTACAAAGAATGAGACGGAGGAAGAAACTTCACAGATACCTCATTTAAATATCAACAATTAACAGCCGCATTAAAAACTTCACAATTTCAATTCAGTATTTCAATAGAGTATAGGAATTAAACAGGTAAAAGCGTACATTTTTAATAATAAACTGTAAATGTTCATATTTTTCGAATATTTGCTATTCATTTTTTAATATATTTTAAAAATAATTATTGTAGTTTTATAATAATTGCACTGAATTCTCGCAATAATTATTTATTTATATCTTACAATTAAGATTCCTTAATACCTCACAATAATCATACGTGAGCATAGAAAGCATTACAATATTGATTTATTCGTACTTTACAAAAGGTTGTACAACATGGATTATTCGGTGCTTTCATAAGTTGTAAATGTCCTTTAAATTGTTAATTTAAATTTTGTCTTGAGTAGTTTAAGTATAATTGTGGTAATGTATCTACTATGGATTCAACCACTAAACACATACATTTAACTATTACTAGAAAAGTAAAATATAAGAAATTATTTAAGTGTTTTCATTGCACATAATCATAAATTATGAATTCAATATCAGTTGACATATTAAATGATTGTAAAGAAAGAACATACAATTTTGGGCTTGGTAACTATGTTTGAATTTATGGATATACTGTGGTTACATATTTGACACATACATTGTCACTTTTCCAACCATGGACTATGACTGATATTTAATATAACGGGATATATACAAAAACCACAGTTATTTCATAATATAGCATAATGGTGCAGTTTATGTCTTGCTATGTTTGAACTGTGATTTCTCTGCGACTCAATGTACAATGATTTGCTTAAAAGTTAAAATATGATTGTTAAAAAATGATTTTTCATTAAAAATTATATTACAAAATGACTTAAATTAATATACATTATTAAATAAACAAATAAAAAAAATCAAAGTGTTTGAAGTCTGTTTTCGATTTTTGAAAACTAATTATTTATTCTTTTGAGCTAAGATGATACAATACATGTAGAATTATGATTACTTCTAATATAATGTTACTAAGTAACTGTTGTAATAGCGCTTTGTACATAAATATGAAATAAAGGTTTGTCTTAAAATGTGTACTGTAGTATATAATAATGTACAATGTATTATAAAGCATTTTGTACTAGATGTAAATTGTACAACCACATAAATTTGTTTTGAAATAAATTTAACACTATATGCTGAGGCTGGGTGGTTTAGTTGAGATATCAGAACTTTTTGACCTTACACTAATACAAAGCTAAAACTACAAGAAATACATGAAGAGATGCTTTTGGTATCATATCATTAATGCATTTTCACACTTCTTGAACTCGAAATATATTTAAAATATGTGTAAATGTAGCAACAAGTTTGGTAGTTGACATGTATGTTACTAAATAAATAAATAAATAAATAAATAAATAAATAAACAAATGAATAACAATTCATTCATTTTAACCATACATAAGATTTATAAAAATGATACAATTTATATTTATTTATATTTTTGTTTATAATAAATACATATATATATATTATAAAATTAAAATGTAATGTATACATGTCATTTATAATTTTAACCGATTAACATATGAATGACTGCAGTGTTTTCCTATCGAACAACTTATCACTCAGATTTGAATTAATTGTCTTCTACTTTTGTTAGGTTATATTTGCTTATTTAATCCATCCAATTTTAGTATTCATTTGATATGACTATTAGTCTATGATTTTTAAGTTTTTCAAAATATTGTAGAAGTAATATAAAAACAACGTAAAAACGAAATGACAATTTATCCTAAACTATAAATATATACATCTTTTGTCACTTTTTTTTAATTTTAGAACAAAACTTTTTGGATATAACATTTACAGTATTTATGTATGAATAATTTCATGAATTAATACAATATTATCATAATTTGTTCACATATATTATAATAAAAATCAAAAACAATACTACCCGTCTTACTTTATTATTATTAGTTTATTACATTTATATATTTCTAAATTCTTTGTGATATGATAGTAACTGTTAAAAAGTCTATAACAGAAGAGTTTAAATTATATAATTATTATAATACCGTATATATTGAAATACGTCATCAGTATCCGTATTTAGCATTGATCTAAGAAGAATTAATAAATGAAATTAATTGAATTGTGACAACATGACGTTAATTTTAATATTGCTTATTAATATTTTACTGGCATGGAGAACGTAGCAAAATAAATACTGCAATAAAAACACATTCCGGTGACTTTTTTCGTTCGATTCTTGAAGTTCGATTTTACAGTCAAATCAAAAGTTTTTGTCGTTGTTTCAACGTCTTCATACACATATCGATTTGAAATGACTTTGCAGGTGTTACGCTCAAAATTACATGAGTTTGCTTTCCATTGTTTCCATCGTCGTCATTAACGAAATTAATTTAGTCCCGAGATATGATCGATGGCGCGCGACGCTGGTGGAGCTCGAAGTAGATAACGTCGTTGTTGATCAGACTACAACGCCAAAAGCAAGATTACTCGTTCTTCGTCCCTGCACGACACGTAGCTTGCTACAGGCATTCACGTGTAACACGTTTCGCAATATAAAATACCTAGCGAAATTCTCTTACTGTACTAAAACCGAAGTAAAACAATATCGAATATGCATACATATTGTCTCACATTATTTTACGCTGACTACATTTGATTTTTGATGTTTTCCCCCTCTTTTTCATTGAAAGTTGCAATTTAAACTTAATGAATATGATTTGTATGGAAATCAAATTGTAAATAAGCAATATTACAATACAATTGTAGCAGGAAGGTGCAGAACCATAACAAACGTAAATTTAATTAAAAGCAGTTACTGGCAATGTAACTTTATTATTTAATTTTTACACAAGAATATTTTTAATTCATTTTGCTCTAATATTTCATGTATAATTACTCCTATTTTAGCATTTTACACTTTGTAATTAAACATTTTATACAAAAATAATACATTTGTTTTGATCCAATTAAATTAAATAAGTAATTCTTATATTAATAAATTATATGTATTCCTCTACAATTACATAAGCAAAAAGCGATTTCTTTTTATTATTACATTGAATTAATCATTTTGATGTAAATGCAGGACATATTTGATCAGTAATAAAAAAATGATTCACTATGAAGTACTTCTCATGAATATGATAATTCAGAATTTTTACTTATAATTTAAAAAAACAATATAAAATTAGTTATTATAAATTATCAGTATTTAAGATAATAATATTCTGAAACAAATTAATTCAACATGTCGCATCATATATGTAAAAAAATAAAGAAAAATCATCATCAAATAATTAATAATATTTACATAGAATAAAATTATTCCATAAATAGTGCGTTGTGTTAACTTAGGGTAATTTTCCTATGGATTTAAATAGCCTATGAATAATTTTATATGCCAACAATAATTGTTGTTGAGTAATAGAATATAATATTACATGTACATAACCATGCTATGACAACCTACAATACAATGTTGATTTTCGGAAAATGATATATTCGTATAAACATACATAAGCTGTACTGCGGGAAAATAAATATTCGTATTCAATAAAAATGTGCAGTCTATATTAAAAGATTTTAAAATAGATGCCAAAATTACGATACAATTATAATAATTCATGTAACCATAAATCAGTAACAATTGTTAAAAAATGTATAGTATTCTACTGATTTTTTATTGGAAAAATATTAATTATATTTATATTAAAAATGTATTATTTTTATAAAGCACTCTAGTGGTAATTTTATTGGAAAATAAATGTTAAAGACATGAAAAAATGGTATACGTTAATTTTCTATAAAATAATGAACTTAATAGTTTCATTCGATTAAATGAATATTGAATGCAATATACGAGTAGTAGTGTTTCTTCGTGTTTAAATTTAAAATAATATGAATGTTTTTCCTTTCTTTAAATGAGATGTATATTGTTATTCATAAACGAAAAATATCAACCTCATTTTCAACCAAGTTTAATAAAATTCTACAGCTCTTCATACATACTGTTATGGATTAATTCTTTCAAAATTGAATAAACTATATGCTCTTTATAATTTATGGTTATAATTACATTTCATTAAAGCTTATATACTGTATTAGTCAATTTCACAAAAATTGAAATATTTCACAATAATATTATATTGGTTGTAATTATTACTGGGATTATTATTTTAAAATTATAACACGAATAAATTAATTGTTATATAATTGTTATATAACTGTCAATAAATACAATACTTAAAATACTTTAAAATGAAATTGCTATTCAACAGTTTTTGTTACTTTACATTTTAAATAGTTATTTTGCATGTATTATTACATTAATAATTAATAAAATAATAATTACCGTTCAAGAGAAACTGTAAATTAATATTTTTATGAATTCATTATTTTAAATGTTGTTAAATTTTAGTATGCTCTACATAAAATTACAGAGTTGCACTTTAAAAAAAGATGCTGTTTGCGATTCATTAATTTAAGACAATTCATTGTAACTTTTTTAGTACAACTTTCAACGCAAAGTTCAGAATGCAAGTATTTACGATCAAGCTGCACCTTTTAAAGACAATCATGCTCTATCTGAAATGGATGATACAATAATTTTAATAATTGTTTATTTTATATTTTAAAATAATATTACATTTAAATGTATTCAATAAAAATGTTTATTCCAGTCTGATAAAAGTAATAATATTTCCATCATAATAAAAAATAATTGTTGTACTGCAAAATATTCATCTTATTTTAAAAGGATAATTGCATGAGTATAAGTCCACAATGATAATGAATGTCAGGCACTAACGTGGAACGCAATTTTATACCAGAATATAATATTACATTTATAATGAGATGAATAGTTTCATGTTAATATTACAGTTTTAAAGTAATTAATATTTTCATAATTTTAAATGTAGAAAACAAAAATTTTTTACATCATAAAATTTCTGCAAGAAGTTTCTTTTTCTAAATGTTCTTTCACGACAGAAAACAAATCTCCCACGAAAGAAAATGGAAAAGGCAAGGCATTTCGAATTTAATTTCTCAGCACGAACCTAGTTTATAAAACTGTCAGAATTTACTTGTTCCGTGAACCATTTTCACCGGATTCTTTTGCTATAGATTTCAAATGTCCTGCGAAACGCACAAATATCCCAAAATGTAAAAGCACCAATGTAAATAACCGTAGCGTTGGCTACATATCTGCAGCTAGAAAATTTAGTTACGCAGTTTTCAATTCTGCAATGGACTTGCCAATACGAGGTCCGGTCCCGACTATCTTGCAGAACACAATAAGAGCGGATCAGTTGGTTTTCGCAAAGATACGATGGGAGGCGAGACGTATATGGCGCCTGATGTTTCAGGCTAAAAGTTTGATATCCCTGAGGCTTTACCGCCAAGAAACGTGACCTGCTGTCATTGGTGGGCTTGAAAAAGCCACCCGCTTTCGTCCCCTTATCTGCGCTGTAAGACCGCACGTGCAGTTCTTGGCAAAACTCTGACTGCTTGTTTTATGTTTTTATATACAAGCGCTCTGCAAGCGTCGAAACGTCGTCGACGACACAAAAATTCGTACGACACCCCATGGTGAAGAAATGTGTCTACACTTCGCGTACCCACCTTTTAATACTAGTATGACACGACTTGCAAATGTTATATAGAACACGTGTACATCTAAGATAGTATGTCGTTTTAATATCGTGATTCAGTAAACTGAAATATACGAATAAACTAGAAAATATAAAAATTTTTTGCAGTTTAATTGTATACATTATCGTTATTTGTCGAGTTACTTTTTTACATTTACGAGAATGATGAAATAAGAATTTCTTCGTTATTTAATTTTTAGTCAAAAATTGTTTTTTGTATTTGTTTATGAAAAGCTTCAGTCGATCGTGCAAAATAAAATACCGTTTATTTTATTCGCATTGAAAAATTATTTTATCAAGTTTTTTTTTTCCTACTTTAAAGTATTTTATATGCAGTAAGTGGGAGTTTCATTAATTCTAAAGTTTGAGGCACGCGCGGTAAACTTGCAGTGAGGTGTATTAACAGTAATGTCGAATCCAATAAAAGATCTAACGCAGACCTGCAACTATTCTCATAATTTCGATGGTATGTCTTTCATGAATTTGATGCAACAGTTCCGATGTCTAATAAGTTTGATACTAAAATTATATCAGTTCTGATGTAAAATCGAACACGCGGTGCAATATCATTCTTCGTATTTTTATTTGCGCATGGAAGGCTGTTGCATGTTTTTACTTGACTAATATACACTAATGCATACGAATCGTGTAATATCAGATCTGATATTGGTTCTATCTTCAAGGATACTAAAATGATGGATTCACGAAAGTGTCCCAGCTTTTGATTAGACTTAAAGACAACTCCAGTTTCGTAGAAATATGTCTGTATAAATCATGCATCATCCGATTTTGCAAAAGTGTGCCTAATCAAATCTGAAACTGAAATTACGTCAGACGGTTGATCTTCAAGCAGGAACAGAAGCAACCATGCATTGTCAGACATAAAAAGGATCACCGAGTACGATGCATATTCGATTTTCTTACCGGTAAAAAGGAAATTTCGCGAATCGCAACGTTTGTCGGAACTGAACAAAACTGCGATATTTTTTTCTTAAGGAATTGAATTCGTTTTACATCAGCGCATTAAAATATTCTATCGTGAATAGTCCATCTAGTTTGTTAATAAATAGTTTTATTGGCATTTCTTTCGATCGCACTCAGTTGCGTGTTCGATTAAACTTCGCATGTGCGAAAAGAGCGCGTCCTTGTAACTAAAAGTTTTTACATTCGCCAAACTTAAGCGCAATTCAAACAAGCGCAATCAAATCACTCGACGGTTTCATTAATCTTAACTGCAACGTCACAAAAACAATGGACCTAATTTCCGTTTCATCCTTTTTGCACTTTATCGAACTCGATAGGTTCCCGTCTATCGGGCCCGAGTTCAAAACTAAACTGCATACTAATTCCCATCCAGATCGTGAAATTTGAAAAACTTGTTTTCAAGGGAACTGACATGGAATGACCTATTTGTAGAAACCGAGCATCAAAGAATTCATAAATGAAAACTCCAATAAAATTGCTTTCCAATGAAGCGACACGCGAGCCTTTTGAAGTTCCGCGGAATTCAACAATGTCGCTGGCAAAGGAATATTAAAAGCCTGGTTTCGTTCCGGAGCGTCTTTATTTTCATTCCTTTCAAAATTCGACAACCCATTTATTATCGTAGCTGTAACAGTCAATTAAAACTTCCGTCCGCGGAATTTCTTTGTTCATCGCCACGCTGTCCTGGTAGAAAAAGTAGGCGGCATTAAAATTGTTCGTTACTTCAAAACCGGTCATTGCGACCGGCGATTCGGCTACTTTAACTCAACGTCGAATTCGAACAGTTGAATACCCGTTACTTTAACTGAAGTCGCCTTTGCTGTAACAGAACGGTAGTTGCCTTGACTTCAAACACAGTTAAAAAGTGAACTACTGATATTAAACAAAAATGTTTAAAAAATGAATCTGTATTATTTATTT
>JABFOX010002781.1:0-11041 GCA_022817665.1 Axea sp. ZL-2020 | reverse complement strand
GAATCTTTTTGGTCGATTGGTTAATGGAACTTTGTGTATTCATCAATGAATATGAACTTTACAAAATTTTATTTCAATATGCGATAATAATGAATAGTATTCCTACATTTCATTATCTATGTATTAATATAAACGTATTTGAAATTTAATTTTATAATTCATAAATTCGTTACACCATACTTTCGTGTCAAGTAAAAACAAATATAACAATATTTTTTTATATTAAAAGAATTGAATAATTACATTCTTATAATCAATACTTCATACGAATTCAATATTATTTAGTAGATAATATTAAATTACTGAATGATTTATTAAGAATAAAAATAAAATATATGTAATCATGTTAGAGACAAAATGATAGAAAATAAATGATTTTATTTAAATATTGAAAACATTGTTTTAATTATAATGTAACAATTCAGTTAGATATGTTTCAACATATATTTATATTATTTCTTTTATTAAAAATAAATCTAATATTTTTAACATTGTTATGGAATAACATTAATAAATCATACTTATTAAAATATCAAATAATATTTATATCAATTTCTAATGCTTTTTTTGTCAATGTGTTTTCGTAGTACGTAAAATTAGAAAATGGCGATAACTGGTTAGGTACGGAAAATGAACCTCTAAAAGGTTTCTCATGGAGAGGAGGCTCTGAACGCGATACGACAGGAATCCTCATTTGGTCGAAGGTATTTTTAGGAGTACTAAATGACGAAAAAGTCGCCATTATTTTAATGGATACTCAAGGAACTTTTGATAGTCAATCGACTGTCAAGGATTGCGCGACAGTTTTTGCTCTAAGTACAATGCTATCTTCCGTCCAAATATACAATCTTTCATCAAATATCCAGGAAGATGATCTTCAGCATTTGCAGCTGTTTACAGAATACGGTAGACTTGCATTAGAAAAATCTGGCACAACTCCGTTTCAAAGGTTGCAGTTCCTTATTCGAGATTGGAGTTTTCCTTACGAAGCACCTTACGGTGCGGAAGGAGGAAAGAGCCTTCTAGAACGACGACTTCAAGTTTCAGACAAACAACACATCGAACTTCAGAGACTTCGAAAGCACATTAAGTCTTGTTTTTCGGATATCTCTTGTTTTCTATTGCCTCATCCCGGATTGAAAATCTCAACAGATCCTCAGTTTGATGGAAGATTGTCTGAAATTGAACCAACTTTTAAAGAAGAATTGAAAAAATTGGTTCCTTTGATATTAGGGCCACAAAATTTAGTTACAAAAAAAATTAACGGTCAGACAGTGAAAGCCAGGGAATTAGTAGAGTATTTTAAAAGTTACATGAAAATTTACAAAGGAGATGATTTGCCAGAACCAAAAAGCATGCTTGTGGTAAATAATTGTTTTTCGCTCTGTATATTTTAATCTTTAAAATTTATACCTTTGGAAATAATAAATAAATTATTAATTGGTTTATAGGCAACTGCTGAAGCAAACAATTTATCCGCCGTTGCTGAAGCAAAGGAATTATATTTACAGTTAATGGAATGCGTATGTGGTGGCACAAAACCTTTTTTAGCTACAGCAGTACTTGAATCAGAACATTTGCGTTGTGTAGATAAAGCTCTTTATCTGTTTCAAAACAAAAGGAAAATGGGTGGTGAAGAGTTTAGTCAAGCTTATATGGAAAGACTACAAAAGGTTTGTTTTATTTTTATTAAAAAGCAATAAAATAATTTCTACATGCCATCTAATTATAACATTTACAAAATTTAAAAATTTGTTTATAATTTATAAAGTATTCCTTATACAGTTTGTTTCTTTTTTTCTAATTTTATAACAAATGCAATATTTATAGAATGTTGTTTAATTGTAGCTAAACATATTTAATAATAAATTGTTATAATGTATTTTGTTTCACATTTGAGTATTGCTTTAATATATGTATTATATTTTTATATAAATTTTTGTGTATATATTTCGAGTTTTATAATATTAATGAAACCCTGTGTATTACTTTTCAGGATTTGGATGATGCATTTGTTCAATTCAAAGCGCACAATGAAAGCAAAAACATTTTCAAAGCTGCCCGAACACCGGCAGTGTACATCACTGTTGGTGTTGTAATGTACATAGTATCAGGAGTATTCGGTCTTTTAAGTTTTTATTCCTTATCTAACATGTGCACTTTAATAATGGGAATTAGTTTACTTACACTTATATTATGGGCCTACATTAGGTATGTTTAAATATATAACTTAGTAAATTTTTCAATTAGTACACTGATTCATGTTGTATAAACATTTTATATAATTTGTGGCCATACGGTAAGAAACTACTTACCACACGAGTGTCACGAACAGTTACTTAATTTATAATTTGCAGAATGAAATATAGTAACTGTTTAACATAGTTACAATACGATCATAAGTTGTATAAAATATATATACCTTTTTGTCTTTAATTAGTTATTAATACATTCTGAATATAAAATTACCAAAATAAAATGTTTATAACTTAAACTAGTTTTAAACTTTAAATGATACAGAGTAACTAATATATATTCTTTTTTTTCTTTTTCCTTTAAGTCATGAATGTTAATATAAATAAAATGTATTTTGATATTTATTTATATTTTTTGTAACAAATTAAATAGTTTATACTTTAAAGAAATTATTTAATTATAAAATTTTCAATTATTGTAATATTAATTATTTACATTATTTTTCCTATTATAGATACAGTGGTGAATGGCGAGAAATTGGAACCAAACTAGACGAAATTGCAACTTTCTTGTGGGATAATGTAAGTGTCTTCAAAGTTTATTTGTCGTTTGTATTTATTTCGTTTTAAACTTAGGTTTGATCTTATTTAAAAAGTGCATATCAGTTGTATCGCATGTGGATTTCTTTCATAGAAATTTAAAGAA
Organism: Axea sp. ZL-2020; assembly: GCA_022817665.1. Taxonomy (NCBI): domain Eukaryota; kingdom Metazoa; phylum Arthropoda; class Insecta; order Hymenoptera; family Scelionidae; genus Axea; species Axea sp. ZL-2020. Next base: position 8,140 of record JABFOX010002781.1, on the reverse strand, counting down.
ACTCCCTTTAGAAGTTTTATACTTGAACAATTTCTTTTTCCAGAAGGCTTTTATTTTGCTACTATTTGTTAAACGTTTGGTGAAAAAATAATGAATGATTTTGAAAGTTACTATTTTCTACAAGTAATATAATTATTACCTTTTAATATTAATAAATGTATATTTTTTAAAGAGTTTATTAATTATAAATTATCTTAATAGATATAATATTAAAGTTTAACTGTACTTACTAATTAATTACTTTACAATTCGCATTAAAATTACATTTGATAACATAAAAAACATAGTTACAACTTACAAGTTTGATTATATATTATATTTGTGAATTTTGAGATAAATAGATCATAATTATTCAGTTATGAAAATTGTAATATTTAACAAATTCTAACTAAACATCATTCTCTTACAAGCATTTCAAAAATGTTCCGACAACTTAATCAACTAATATAAAGCACTTTTTTATTCCAACAGGCCTGGCTATGCGCTCACTCCATTTACAAAATAAGATACCTTATTATATCTACAATCCTTGCTTTTTTAATAATGCGACTAACCCCTTTATTTTATACTTTTCTTCACAAACGTCGTTATATCTGATCCTACGCTTATTTATTCATTTGCATTAAATGCCTCACCCCGCCAAAACGAATTTTATATTTAATATAATTTTATATTATATCATTATACATCACGAATGCATATTGGTTAATATCATAATTGATTTTGGAATTCCTTATGGTTTAAATTCTTTTAATCATCATTTTATGTTTTTACCTCGTTTCTCATTTTTATATATAAACATTAAGTTAATTTATTCATTTCGCTCTCTTTATCCCTAACATTGCTGAAGGCTAACAGGATTGAGACTTCTAGGAAGGTATGATTATATAGATCAGTCAGCTAATTTTAAAATGATCTAATTTTTTCAAATCAAGAATATATTATTCATCTGACAATCATTATCAATAGTTATTTAAATAATTAACATAAAATTTATGTTAAAAGAACTGATAAAATAACAAAAAATGAAAATGACATGTTTGAATGATTTCAAAATATAACCGTTATTCATTCTGAATTAATTAAATAACACTTTAATGCTTGTGTTTTAACACATATTTATATAAAAATGTTTGTAAAAATTACAGTACAATTTAATGTAATTTTTAGATCTCTTTTTATACCATATATTATTTTTTTAAAAGCTATTTTTCACTTTCTTTTTTTAATAAATACTAAATATGTATGTAATAATATATAATAAATTGTCTTTACATAAAATCTTCATAAATAAGACTGTCAAGATAACTATTTTTACATAAATATATAAATTTTATAAATTTATATATATTTATATAAAATGTAGCTTCCTCCGTTATTATGATTGTTGAATTAAAAATAAGTGCCAAATTAAAAATATTCCTTAAGTAATTTCAAAATTATTAAAATTTAATGACATTAGAGTAATGATAATTTATTAATTACATATATTATTAATTACATTAGAGTAATTCACATTACAGTAATGATAAAAAATTATACAAAATTATAAATTGTTCAAATTTAAACTAAACTAAAGATAACTTGTGCATTATTATATATATAATAAAATTAATATTTTTTAATATATCAATATTTTATATTAAATTTGTGTAATTTATAAGTGATTGAATATTAATTATTAATGTAGAAAGATTATATTTGTGTTTACTTTTATCTTGCTTTATAATTTGTTTCGTTCCGTTTTAATTATTAGAATATTTGTAGTTTAATACACAGTATTAATTAAAAGTAAATTGGTAAATAATATTTTGTGAAAACATCAGTTAACTTTGACATGGTATTACGTTTTTTAAACATAAAGTCGTAATTTAAATTATATTTTTCCTGCAGTTGTAGATATAATAGATTTATTTTTTTAAAATAACTGATAAAATTTCATACAACGAATTGAGTATTGTAAACAAAAGTATTGTCTTCTTCTGATAGTAATATAGGCTAAAATTTCGATAGTAAATATCAAAGAATATTTAATGGTATTCTTTTATAATACATTATATAAATTATATATATGAGTTACTAATTCTCTGTAAGATAACATCCCTATCAATCCATTGTGACTATATTTACTACATCACAATGGTAGAGAAACTACTGGAACTGAAGAAACTTTTTTCACTCGCCTATGCATAACTTATTACGTTATTTATATGTTGCAGTTTTTTAATATAAGCGGTTTTATTTTACATTCAATTTAATTAATTAAAATATTTTGTTTTTCTTTATAGTTTATGAAACCAATTTACCAGTTAGTAGCAGAAAGATCAGCTACTGCAGCTGCTGTACAAGCAGCTGGATTAATAACTAATTCTACAATGAATGCCACTATGGCCCTAAATGGCAAACCGAAGACGTCATAATATCGGTTACAATAACTTTCAAGAGAAGCGGACACAATTTACATACTCCATCAAAAGAAGTGATTCTAAATTTACGATTGTAATTCTAAATCTTTTCAATTTCAATGATATTAAACAGTAAAGTGGATATATTGAATGTTGTACGATTGGGGTTTTTAATAAACTGAGAAATTCTGTACAGTGATCTCTAATTGTAAATCAGCAATAGATTGTTAAAAGTGTGCGGTTATTAGTCACATCATATGTCATTTGTAGCATGTTGTTATGTAATTTAATGATGATATTATTCATATGGCACAGTCTTCTATTCATTTAAAAAAAATTTTATTATAAGTGATAAGTATATAAATTATTATTCTTGTTCAAATTTTAATTATTTAATTGTACAATTCTTCGATATTATCACATTTTTTTTAACTACACAATGTTTTCATAAACTGAAAATATGCTTGATAAAAAATAAATCAATCTATCTAATATTCTATCTTTTTCTATCTTTTATACTATATCAACTTGTTCGTCGTATTGTAATTCTGTGCCAGACGTTTCGTTGTTGATTAAGAATTATGCATAAAGTCTATTATTTTGTTTCATTAAGTTATTATAAAAAAGAGAATTGTACACATCATGTTAATAAAATAGCCATATTAGTTTATTTGTAAATGGTGTACGATTAATTAATTGTGTTTTATTATTATTACTATTCTTATTATCATTATTATTACTATTATTATTAATTTTTGTGTATGTCAAATTAAAAAATAACACTGTTAATTTTTCGTGCACCAGTTAGATTCAGAAAAAAATTGTGACACAATCTGAATTTTTTACATGCGTCAATTTAATTGTATCATAGTGATATTTTATGTCGTAAAAACGTGTAATATTATTTATTTAATTTACATGAAATGTTCCGTTTTAAAGATTCTATAAATAAAAATTTTGAAATTTTTATCTTTATATAAATTTTCATGTTTTTAAAGAACTCTTTCAAAACAGAACATTTTGTGAGAAAAAAAAAAGGATTATATCTTGCCATTGTTTAACACTATAACTTCATAAACGTGTTTTACAAAAATTTGACGTCTGAGAAACAAATAAAGCTAATGTTTTAAAATCTATAATGTATTGATAATTGTTTCGTATATTGATAATTTATTGTTTTAATGGTACAAATATTTGATTAATATTCCATTTTAAACAAACAGTTTTTCATTAAAGATGTACTCAATCATGTTTAACATATATTGTATAAATATTAATTTAAAAAGTATGTTTTTATATTTTTATTTCATTGAAAAACAGTATTGACTTAAATTTTTATATATAATTGAAAATACAATATTATAATAACTAAATGTGTCAATTTATAAAATAATTTTATTTATATTTATATACACAAATTTATAAAATGTAATCTTTTAATTTTAACAAGTACTGAGAAAATTTACAATCTATATTATAGCATCTAGATTACGAATTAACATTACAAGTGATTATTATAAAAATCTAATTGTAATTAGTTTTTTATTTTATATTTGAATTTTGAATACAGTTGATTAATAATAGTCTTAATTGAGTTAAATTGACTATAAAGAATAATAATTTCACATATTCGCAAGATAAAATAAAGAATTATGTATAGTATACTATTTATGTTTGTATAGATAAAAATAATGTGCCATTACATAAAAACAAAATTCATTTTTTTTTTATTTTATCATATAAAATTGTATAATAAACATGAAACAGTCAGACGTAACATGTCATATATTTAATTAATAGATTTGATTACATTACAAGATAATTCTTATAGAAGAGATAGAAAGCACTACCATAGATCTGTAGTAATATTAATTATATATTATTAACTTAAATGTATTTAGGATGTGTTGTTAAGTTTAAATGCCTTAAAAAAATGGGGACATCTTTTTTTGTAATTAAAAATAAAAGGGTACTACAGCGAGATTTTTTGTTAAAATTAATTTCAGATTTGTTAACTAATTTTAAATTCATGTTACAATACGAATAAAAACTCGCTGCAGATACCAGTCGAAGTGTCAGAAAGAACAATAAAAATTAATATAGAAATAAATCGAAATCGTTGTTTTGTATTATTAATAGTTTCGTTGCATTTTAAAATTTATAATGAAAATGTATGGAAAAAGATATTTTTATGTATTTAATTCTTATGGTGTAAGTAATTATAAGGGTGAAAATAAACATGTATTTTTGTATACAACATGACATTTTATTAGGATTGTTTTCTTTATGCAAAAAATTACATTTGTACAACGCAAAAGGAAATATTATTTTATTATTTTCAATATTATCATATATCATGTTTATTTATACACAAATACATCAATCAGAAGATACAAACTTCTATTTCATCGTACATAATGCAAGTTGTTTTACAAAAATATATTCTCATACATTCGATAGATTTTTTAATTGAAAAATTATTTTATAAAAAGTAATTTTAAATAATTAATCATTATCTGGAAAAGCCATGAACATTTTTTTCATAATATTGTCCATTTTTTGATTGGCTTTTTTAATTTCTTCAGCGTACAATTGTAGTTTATCTTTTGCAACATTATTCTTTGGTTCCATTTCTGTCACACGTTTCATGTCTTCAAAAGCTTTTTCCCAATTTCGCTCATAACCATATGCAACACCTCTTCTATACAACGCTTTTATATTATTCTCATCTCTGTTGAGAACTTTTGTGCACAATATAATAACATACTCATAATTTTTTTGATGCAAATGACACTCAGCCATATTATTATAAGTGACCACTCGTAATTCTTTAATCTTTTTTCTTAATTCCTCATCAATATTTTCATTATGATTGAGAGGTTCAAGTGTTATGAGAAATTTACAAGCTTTGCTAAACTTAAAAAATGCATCTATATAACGATCATCTCTAAAAAGCTGAGCACCTATTTCTTTATGTTTCAGTGCAGTTTCATATTTCTCATTTTCAGACCATTCGAAAATGGATTTGTATATTTTGTAGTTAATCAAGGTAATGTTCATTGTAACTTGGACATGATAGTTTTCTGTTGCGAGAATTTCAGGAATCAATATGGTGATCATACTTTTTTCTTTTAAAGTCATCATTTGCACAGATCGTTCAATTTTTTGATCAAATACAGAAGAAGCATCACCAATAACTATTGTTTTATTCGGAGTATCCGTAATATACTCGCTATTAAGTCTTTCCTTTGAAAAATCAGGTGTTAAAATGTTTACATCTTCAATAAGTATTTCACAAGCGGTTTTTTCAGTCGGTTTTTTTGTAAAAATACCTTTTTTAATAATCACTTTTTTGATTTGTTTATCCTTTGACTCCCAAACATTATTCATGATGAATGATGAAAGCAAATGTGCTTATATGATTAATTCTGTAAAATTTAAACTGGAATGAAATACAAAGAAAATAATTTTTTGCTTAACAAGTTACATACTTTTTAAAAATACATCATTTAAATCAGTTTATGAAATATTCTTAAAGTAGAAAATTTATCAAATAAAATGTATAATAGTATTATTGTATAGTTATCAATATTCATCAATTTATACTTAATACTACAAATATGTTAAATTAACTTGTATTTTACTAATTTTATTTTTTTGTTTTAATTTTATTATTTATTTATGTTCAAATATACGTTTGAAAGATAAATTATAAATATCTGTAAAGGATCACAAACTAAGAATTAAAGCGTTACATTAACTCCAGAATGATTTTCATGCTTTAATCTAATTTATCATGAATTTAAATAATGTATTTGTCCAGATATAAGTTAGTTTTAAATTCTGACATTTTCATATCGGAATACCCTCATAAGATATTAAATATTTGTAAAATTTTAGTTTTAATGTAGAATTATTAAAAAAACTCCACTTTTTTCAAATTTCAAGTTTTTTAAAATTTTTATTTAATTTTACTTAAATAAAATTTTACATGATTACAAATCACCTAATAAATACACCTTATAAATAATAATTTAAACTTGGTTTTTGTTGCAATAAAGTTTATTTTCTTGAATAAGAAATGATTAAAAACAAACATAAATAGAAAAAAAACATAAATCTTTATTTTTTATTATTAGTTTGTATTGCGAACAAACATTGAATATTAGCATATCAAATGCAAAATCTAAGTGACAGATGTATTTAACGAATTTTATAACACTGTATTGTATAGGTTCTGTGCATTTATATATTTCTTTTTTTGCAATTAAATAGTACAATACTTATATAAAGTAATAAATAATGTTTCAAAACAAGTTCAATAACATTTTATATTATTAGTATGTATATTTAATTTACTACCTTCAATCGTTTAGCATCATGTAGATACATTTATTTATAATCAAATATCTGCACGTTTATAAAAGGCATAATTTAATAAAAAAATCTAACGCTCCATTTATTTGTAACAATTATATCATAACGTTCACTTTTAATTCACATAGTCACGTTTTCTCGTAAAAGAATATCAATAATCACAAATAAAGTATTGTTATCGATATTTCAGATTTTGAATTGTCTCAGTTAAGAACGTCAAAGTAACCTTAAAAAAGCATAATTGAAATAAAAATACAAAATTAACATATGACATTAATTGGTCTGATTTTCTCGAAAATTATAACATTTTCTACTAACAAAATACAATTTTAGTTGCAATATGTTAATGTACCTAGTGCGTATTTAAGGTGATAAAAATAATTTAAAAAACGTATAGTACTTTAGTATTAACAATTCGCTTTAAATACTGATGTTCCATTGCATTATAATCTCCCACATACAAATAATTGAATGAATTAATTTTATGCACTGACTTATTTAACCAGCATTATTATTTGCAGTTACTCTTCTCTTATCTTCATTTCTATGATTTTTGCACAAAAGGAGCACCTTCATGATATTTGTGTGATATTACATGGAAACACCTACGACGCTGATAATGTCACTATCCCTGCTGAAATGTCCCACCTAGTCTTGCTGTTCACACTAAGCTGTCCAGTACCGATTTAAATGTAAGTTTAAATTTGATTTTATATGTATCCTTGTATTTCACTTAGAAAGGTGAACTGATTCATATAAAACATGATCGATATCAATTTTGTACGATTAATTTTACATTTTGGAATTGTTTGTATGAAATATTATGAAATAATGTCTATCAAATATGCACTATGATAAGTCAATAAAATCTTAATTATATTTATATTCATACAATGTTCTCAGAAACATGATTTATCAAGATTTCCTATTTTTGTCAAAATAGCCTGAAAATTGAAAAATTGTCCAAAATATGTATAAAATATATAACTTTTCTTCATTTACCGACGATGCATCGTAATATTTTTATATATTATGATGTATTCAGCCAACAGAGGTCCTTCTTGGCATGAAATTTCCTGATCGACATTTCCTCCGAAATATAGCTTCTTTCAGTGATGGTATATTGAGGAGGATGCGGCCACACTTCCCCTAACGCGAATTTGCCCCTTCCATACTCTGCAACGTGTTGGGTATCTTTGTTCTTCTGTTATGCTCTCTATCATTGAAACATAACACTAACGCCGCGCGTGATGAAAAATATAACTTTTACATCAACATAACTTGATATAAAAGGGCCTTGAATCTTGCCGATTCAAGATTTGAATCGGTAAGATTTTAAATTTTCATTGCTAAAACTT
>JABFOX010002780.1:0-11043 GCA_022817665.1 Axea sp. ZL-2020 | reverse complement strand
AAAATATATAAAATAAAAGATTATAAAAATATTACAAAAAAAAAAAAAAAATAGAAATTTTTTAAATTTATCAATGTTTTTATTTTTTTAAGTTTATTATAATAAAATAAAATAATTAATACTTTCATTATTCAAAAATTTAAAAATGTGTATTAAAAATTTGTTTTAAAAAATTAAAATTATTTTTTTTTTTTATTTAAAAATTTTTTTTTTTTTTTTTTTTTTTTTTTTTTTTTTTTTTAAATTAAATTATACAAATAAATCTTAAAAAATATTATTAAAATATTATTTTCATTAATAATTTTTTACAAGACATATTACAATTAATACTGATTTTATATGCTAAAAAGAATAAATAATGCTATTTATGTAATATATATATGAAATGGTTACTATAAGGAATCTAGTGTTTATATATACAATCTTTTGTACACGTAATTTGCGTGGTAACCACAATGTAAATTAGCATATTTACCTAAATTATACAGTTGACATTTTTTTTATATGGCGTTTTGAATTTGAAAGTTCATTGCCTCATTAACACAAGAAAGCCATTTTCCCGGTTTCGCACCAATTCCATCCACAGTGCATTTTCACGTCCGATTTCCCCAAGATATATTTTAATATTATCCTCCCATCTACGTCTCGGTCTACCTAAGGGTGTCATACTACTTGATCTATCTACATGTATCCTGTATGCCATTCTTTTCTGTTCCATTCGTACTACATTTCTCGCCCGCTGAAATCTTCGGGATTTCACTACTTCGATTATACTAAGTGAATCCTACAGCTTGTGCATTTCGTCATTATGTAATTTCTTATTTTTTAATTTGATTAAAAATTCCGTTAATTTGATCTTTTTTGCTTCGAAAAATTTTTGTAATAATCCTAAGTTTATTCTCGTTTTTCTTCATAAATGACCAGGTTATGCACTCGTATAATATTACTGGCAGTATTATTGTTTCGTATACATACATTTGAACTACTAATAATAAATATGATTAAAATGCAAACAAGACGACAATATTAATGTAAGTTTGAATAAAGTTCAATTAAATGAAAAGAGAAAAAACATACGAGCAAATTGTAAATTGTTTTATAAATAATTATGCACTCAGTATTTACATAAATTAAATTTCCTCCCGAGAAAATGTAAATGGGTTACAACTTTGAAGTCTTAAATCTGAATCCCCCGACCATTACTACGGCTGATTTAGATTCCGCGTTATAAAATATGTTAAGATTATTTCGATAATTATTTCTGAAGAGTGTTTTATTCAAAATTTAAAATAGTTTAAAGTTGCAATTGTCCGCTATTAGAGAGAGAATTTATTTTCAGATTTCTTAACTTCCCTTTCTCTATATTTTTTTACTTATATATATATATATACTGTGTGTATTTACTTACCAATCGAAATACTTGTCTATTACGTTTTATATATTATAAATTTTATTGTAGAAATATTGCAAAATAGTTTTATGTTTAGTATTTTTATGCTGAACTATTAGAAGCTACAAAACGATTATAAAATATCCTACATATCATACAAAAAAAGTTCTGTTTTTAAAACTTGCATACATATGCATTTCTTTAACAAATTATTGAACTTTTTATTTATATTAGACAATATATAAGCAATATATTCAATTACAACTGTTGATATTATACATAATTAGATTGTTAAACATAAAATCATTATATTAATTCATTTAATGAAGAAGTTGATGAAATCAGGAGGATGAGTAAATAACTATTTTTTGTCACCCAGGCATGTTATTTAGATACATTAATTATTTTCATATTATAAACGTTATATCAATTAAGACATGTGGATTATATCAGAAAATCGTAATATGTGGCAACGAAAGGATCAACATTGTTAATAATTGTTCGTAAAATTTATATGAGTGAAAATTTTAATTGATAAGTACATTCTATATACCAGATTTATGTAAATTTTAAAGTGTTATTGAACTGATAAAGCGAATATTATATTGCACTATATTATAGTTACAGATATATTGCGATATTATTTTTGTTGTATTTTCATGTTAACGTATAAATTACATTTAACTTCATAGTCATATTTTTCTTGATAAGGTCCATTTTGCTCTTAATAATTTATAATTGCGATAAAGTTTACTTTGAATTAAAATTATATTGTAATAATTTTGTAATTGTAACATAATAATTGTGAAAAGAATAAAATATATAAATTATCAATTTAGACTTTAATATATAAACACAAAAATATAAAATAAATGAAAATCCGTACAATTTTAAGTGACATATATTTCAAATACGCTATTTATTTATTACAGGTAATCGTATCACACGTATATAGATTCTTCCGTTTAAGTACGAAAATCTGCCGAAGCGAAAGTAGGAGATTTCAAACTAAACTTTTAATGAGATTGTTTTATATTTATTAATTTATGAAATGGCTTTGCAAAATTAAAAACAGTACAATAAGCTTTGCGATTATAATCACAGATTTTACGATATATATTGCTGTTATTCACATGTTATCTCATTCTGTGTATGATATTAATTATTATTAAAGAAATAATAATTCGAAAGCATTTGTTTTAAAATACTAAGTTGAAACAATCATTACTAGAATAATATTGTTTTAAATCGATGCTTTATTAAACACAAAATTCAATTCTCTTTCTCAATTAATTTATTACATATAATTTAGCTTAAATAAAATATTTATTTTTAATATTATTTGTAATTGTTAATAAACTAAATATTAAAGTATGAAATTTATTTGCTATTAAGTTATACTTATTATAAATAAAACGTTGCAGCAATTTATGGTTAAATTAATTTTTCGTGATATTAAAACGTTATATTAAAAAAATGGACTCTTTTATAAAAAGTAAATGTTCTTCAGTTTTATGCGACATAGCTTTTAATAAATCAATTTTTATTTAAATAATTAACTTATAAAATAAAAATTCTACCAAATTCCACGAAGTCCATTTAAAATTTCATAGACAACTATAAATAAAAATCACTTTCACATTCAGTAATTACTATTATTAATTAAACAATAACTTTCGACATTCTTCGTAACCGTATTCTTCGTTGCAAGAAAACTTTGTGTACAAGTGTAGCGCGAATCTGTTGATCGAATTTAATTTTTGCCTCTATTCATTAATGTTTAATTAATAACGAAAAAATGAAGCAAGACTTGAATGAAACGAAAAGATTCCATCAAGATTCATTACTGTACGCAAAAGCCGGGTTATTATAAAAGCTCAAAGAAAGATAATGCAAGCAAAAGTGGAGAACGAAGACACATTCATATTCGTGAGCCGTTTAAAGCTGCTATATAAAATACGTATTCATATTTCTTGCGGGCATCGTGCTACCGAGCATACAAAACTCTATATAAATTCGCATAAACGACTTTACTGCCCGAAGTTGAACGTATTCGTAAAATATTCTGTTGGACGACTGCAATAATATTCTGGTTGTGGAACTTAAAATACTAGCTAATGTCGAACGGTAATCTTCATGTCATGAATTATCCAATTTGTGGTTAAAATTACACATTAATTACATCGTTAAGACTATAAAATAGCGATAAAGTTTTTTTGTATGTAAAATTGTGACTAAAATGATTAATTTGAACAATACAATTCGTATACAAAGAAAATAAAACACTCAAAAAATTAATTATATATTTTAAACTAACGGAATTAATACATCATAACATCACTTGTATAAATTTTGTAGAATTATTGATCTTTTATTATTTTTAAAATATTAGTTTCATTTATTCATTTTATTTACTAATGCACTTACTTTATGCATTTTTATGTCAGACTAAATTTGAACAGCGGAACTCGTAAATTATTCACTGAAGTATAACTGTAGAATAAAATATCTTTATATTCAATTGTTATTCAGAAGTATTATTTTAATGAAATAATTTACATATGTTAATTATTAAAGGAGGATTTTAAAACCGAAAAATGAAAATACAATATCGAATGAGCTGAATTTAGTCCCATGAGAAGTCAATCTGGAAAACAAATTTTTTATCACACAAAAATCTACGTGAACAAAACGGATTTCTTTTGCATATAAATGAACATGGTTGGATTCGACTCGAGTTAAACGGATAAAATGTGATGCTTCTAGATTTATAGAACCTAAAATGTACACATGTCCACATGATATGACTCTCATATATTGTAGGTATCGTAGCTTTAGTAAAGATACTTAATTATTTACCCGCAAACCAATTTTTTGTTTAAAATAGTATAATGAGACTCATTGCATGAGTTATCAGAATAATGAAATGGTATATAAAATAATATAGAACGTATCAATAAGAATCTTGAAAAACTTGATTCTGATTGACAGGATTTTTCAAACATTTCGTCAACATTTTGTTGAATTATAGATCAACATTTACAACTTTGGTTTCTGTTAGAACCAAATTATCTACAAATACCACTTTTCAATCAATAATTATTTTATATTACAATTTTCTCTCGTGTTCATTTATAGAACGTATGATAGTGCAAAAAACTGTTGCAATAACCAGAGAGAAGTTAAATATTATTGTTCGTGAATCATTAATGTTAGATATGTAGCATGGTAACTAAATAATTAAATTATACTTTGTAGAAGATAATTTAAACGGTCAACATTTCTTTCTGTGTAGTGCTTCGTTAATGAAATTAAAAATGGTATTTTTAATAAGTTTCCCAGAGCATTCTACAATTTAAGTGTAAAAGGTAGTTATATTTTTGATTTGAAATATCTCTCATCAGATATTCAGTTTTTTAGTTGCAACTTTAGTTACAGTTTTCAACTGTAACTTTACTTACATAAATAAATAAGAAAATAACGAGAATATATTACATAGATTACTTATTTATATGGTTTTTTAAGCAATGAAACATATGAATATAAAGTTGTATATTGTATAAATAATCTTATTTACGTGTATATTTATATGAAACAAATGTGAATGCGTGTAAAAATTTCAATTTGTTCAAGATTTTAATATTTTCAAGACCAATATTAAATAGACAATGATTTTATCTCGTTTACAGATCTAATTCTTCCATAGTTTCATTTTTTTAATATCAATAATTATTAAATCCTGTGAAAAAGATAACTAAATAATTTAAATTCAACAAAATTTTATTATTAATAGAAAAAAAATTATATTAATATTTGATCTAAATTTTTCATGTTGATAGTTCATATACTATGGCTTCTAAAAGTCTATACATTTTTATTATCTATCAGTTTTGTACACCAACAATTTTCAATCATGCTTCAAAATAATTAAAAATACTCAGGTCAATATAAATTACAACCTTATGAACAGTCGAATATTTTTAATTTTATATAAAGGAAATAAAAAATATAATTGTGAACTAATAGATAATACGTTATTTCTTTCCGTTTATTAATGCATTTATATTTAATATTTTATGAAATTAATGAAATTGTTATAGATTTTATTTTTATCAATTGTTTACTTCTTCATAAATACTGTGTCAATTTTATCATACAATATAAAACGTAGAATTTAGATTATTTTTAATAAAAAAAGTATTAATGTTTAATTGTATTTTATAATGTACTTTTTTCTATATTGTTAAACAAGTTTCGTAACTTTTAACAAACAACAAGAAATTACTCTTTGGTATTTTTCATTACATAATACGTGTAAATTGACACATTTTTAAATAATCTTTGCAGCTTTTATGATTAATATAAGTTTTATTCTGATATTGCGTTTTGAACCGTTTAAAAAATGAATAATTCGTACTTCACGCTACATATTATCGATCTTTTAATTGAAAACCCAGTCAAAATGATCACAGCAAAATTTACCCATCATTAATCTTTGATAATCTATCAAAGTTAATAATAATTAATTATGAATAATCTATATTCGCATGCTAATCACTCTGGTCGACACAAAGAGGTAGTTAGCGGTAATATGGTGTTGGACTTTAACGTTCAACAAAGAAAAGGTAGTTGTGAAAAACTAAGAACAATAATAGAATGCTTTTTGATTCGATCGGTTTTTCTATCATTACCTTAAAATTTTATAAATGAAGTAGAATTGAAATGAATCAGATTTTATAACCAGAGATAACATTTCCCAAGCAAACCTTTAATACGAAAACTTCTTTCACGTTACACAACTTGAAGTAAATGGAGCATAAACTGAACAAATATTTATGGAATTTTGTAAACTTGTACCCAAAAGCAGTACCATGCTGAAGCATGTTAGTGCAGGATTCATAGTGCTTGTTGTAATGGTAAACGGATATTGGGATTGCCAACTTACTCAATTTTCTCACGAGCGACGATAACGTTTATCGAATTTCCCTCTGCGATTTGAAATCGTATAGTATTCACAGGTCACATAAAAGGATAAACAATTAAACTCTGAACTTTTGTTAAGATATTTTGCGTTATTTTTGTATAACTTTGCGTCATCTTAACTTCTGCTGCAGATATTGTGAAATAAGTATCGAAAATACTCATAATACAGAACTGCAAGAAAGGTCAACAATTTTCTGACAGGTTGCTTTATTGGTATCGTTGAATATTTATTTGACATTGAAATGAAAAGTTAATTAAATCAAATATTTGTTGTTAATAATTATCAACGATTTCAAAAAATTTTATAATGAAAGAAAAAAATGTAATGTTTCAATTGAAATTTTGTATCTCGCACAATTTAATTATGTAAATTTCACAAATTTTTGACACGTGATTTTCACTACGTCAAAACTTTATACGATGTCTAATAATTAATTAAAATTTGAAATAGTGCTAATATTAATTTTGTTGTACTACTTTATTACTTAATGATTAATAAATTATAAATATTTTATGAGTATGTTATATTGTTACATTTTAATACTCATATAAAAAGTAACTTAAATACTTGCATTAATATGAATCAAAGACTATTATAAATATCTCATGGAGTGTAACAAATGATCAAATTACAGCTCAGCTCTCTGTGATATTCCAGCATTATTTTCATATGATTTATACAATAAATTAATTTGTTAGTAACTTTTAAAGTCAATCTGACATGTAATTCCTAAGAAAAAAGGTGAATTCCTTTTATTGTATTGCTGATTCTATGCCAGATATTGATTCTTCTATTATCTTTGTCATTCTTTTAAAGGAGGTACGATCTGATAAACTTAATGGTTTGACCTCACGGTGCTAATGTACGATAAAGTTGTAATCAATTTGATTCCAACGTCATGACTTGATACCAGCCGATGTCACGGAATCCTTATACGTTTAGTTTAACGTCGTGCTACCCTCGTGCCTTTGAATTTTTTGAATGAAGCATACACAAATCCCCTTACGGTTGATACATTCAATACCAGACGCCACAAAATGATTATTCAACTGTACTGCCCTTCGAGAATCACTGCGACAGTGATGCTGCTTAATTTTCAAGAGACCTCTTAAAAGATACCTCGGGATTGCCGAGGGATTTCAAAGGTCTCTGTGGTTTTATCGAGCTCTTATATAGTGTTGCAGCTTTCAAAGAATTCAGCGGGCACGGTTTTATAACCGTGGTTGCATTCGTATGGTGTTTTGCTTGACTGCTATTCAGTCTCTCTTCAATAAGTAAACACGTTGGGCTGTAGAATTTTATTCGTTCGAATTAATTTAATGAATTGAAGCTGCATTAAAATTTATTTACAGCAAAATGAATCGCCTTTTAATTGAAATTTCTTCATGTTTATTAAAAGCTGCTAATGCAAATAATTCCCCATGAATTCAAAATTATAGAATTAATTATTGCAATACATGTAAAACACCAATTCGATGTACTTTTTGTTAATATGAAAAATTTCATTTTGGATTTCGCGCACTGTAATGAAACGCGCGCAATGGTAAAATAATGTAATTTTGTAATTGATCTCGTGATTACGGTTTGCTATAACAAGTTATTAAAAATGTTGATTCGACCTTCATTGATAACGTTGACCCGCCTTCGTACTGTCTGTGTTCGTCAGGAACAAAATTTATATGCTGCCGACGTCACCAGACGACGAGGACGGTCTCGACTATTATTAATGAGAGATGCCTAGCGTCGTACGGTGACAGGTTCAAGAGAGGTCTGATTTTGCACCACTGTATAGATATAGATGGTTCTATTAAAATTTGAAATTACCATTACGACTTTAAACTTCTATTCTGTCGGTGTTATTTAAGCAGAATCCATTTATTGTACATTAACTTACCGTATTATTTAACATTTCGCGATGTAAAATTGTATTTGCTCATTTGCAGAAACATGAACTTTTATGTGTAGTATTTTATTGTTTATTTCACTTACGATGTTGAACAAAATTTATTTAATATTCTGATATTAATATTTACTTTGTTTCATATGTTTTAATTTAAATAAATATTTATTTAAACATTACTGACTATTTATTACCATTAATGGCTGAATGCCTGCACGGATAAAAATAAATATTACATTCAAAATATTCGCAGTCCCATTATTTTTGCATATTTTTATAATACCGTGTATTACAGACAAGTAATAAACAATTTTATTTTGAGAATTGATTAAATTCTAGACAGATATTACATAATTACTTAAAAATCAAACATGGGAATGTGAATTTATGTAAATATCTTATTAAATACTTTAAAATTGATGTATAATAAAGATGTATTTAATGTACATTTGTAAGATACAATTCATCGTGTATTGATAATTATGCTTTGTGTATGAAAAATCAATAAATTTTTAATTAGGTTGCTCAGAACTTTATCGATAACATCTTGACATTAATGCATCTTTTTTAAAGAATAAATGTATACAATGCCTGTACATTTAAATAGTTATAGTTTTAGTTTCACTTTTTAATTATTAAAAATGTTAATATTTGTCAACGATAAATAACTGTCTGTTTCCATTTACAGCGACAATCTACAACAATATGCTTTGTAATTTAAAAAAAATATTCAAAAGCATTAATAATGTTATAATTAGACGTAATTTTGAGATATTTATTTAAATACTGAACACGAATGGTTCATTGAAATACTGCTCGACTTTCTTATTCATTCTACATTAAATCGAAACACATAATAAAATACATGGGACAAAAGTAATAAAACTTAACGAAATATTCATAAATTGAGTCGGCGATAATTTGTAATGGTTGCGAATAAGTTTTCTCAAGTTTGCAGGCTCGAACACAACAAACTTTTTAATCGTATTCATGAAAACTGAATCTTAAAACAAAAATTTGGAAGATACATTTTCGTAAGTATCTTACAGAAAGCTTAATGGTATTTTGTTTGAAACGACAACTCGAGTTTTATCAGGTTACAAATGATAAAGAAAGACGACAAGAAAACGTTTTTAAGAATATTTAAAACAATTTTAATATCAGTGATTCTTCTGACTTCAATCGAAATTATCTTTTCGGGTTCATTATTTTCTCGAAGATGCGCTTTGCAAATAATAAAGGAAGTTTGGAAACAAGTTAACTGTTTTCCAAAAGTGGTCTTATTGATTTGTTTTGACAGTAACTGAAAGTGAAAATCGTTCTTTGTCAAATAAAATCGTAGTAATACTTCGGTAGAAGTAAATATACGAAGATTTTTAAAATCCACTTTGAGAAAAACACTGTGTTATGGCGAAGTATTTTTCTACTTTACGTTCTCGAAGTACCAAACTGAAAGCATATGACTCACTTATCGTAGATCTCTCTTTTCTTTAATACAAAAATAGGGGAAATTGAGCATCTCCTTGAATCTAGGTGACAAAGTAATGCAGCAGTCTACTTTTCTTTAAAAGTAACACAACTGCCTCTTTTAAATATAATATGCATCAATATACGCGCGTTGTATCAAACGTTCGTTTAACCGTTAAAACGATGATTCCATAAAACAGAATTCATTTATAGTTAGTGGTTTCACATAATAAAATTACTTCTTGTAATAAAATTACAGAGCAACATTTTTTGAAAATCATGAATTTTTTAAAAATATTATGCCTCAATAATAAAAGAAAGCAAAATCATTTTGGTTCGCAATTAATTTCTATTGTTATCTGTGATCTTTAATTAATTCTAAAGGTAATTGTACAAAATTTATTATCTTATTTCTCATAGGAATTACTTCAGAATAAACATTGATTGAATATATGAATAAAATATTATTAAATACAATTAAACGACTTTGGCATTTTACGGCCCGGTTTCTTAACACAACTTCATGTAAATCTGTTTATACCTATACTAAGTTCCATAAGGTCCTGTATTTTACTTTTTGCACATACACATGCAATGCACAGAATAATAAGAATAAGATACTTAAGCTATATAAGCGTCGTATGTATGGTCAAAGCTCAGTTAATAAAATGGAGACTTGCATTATACCTAATTATATGTTTTATACTGATAAATATGTAATGAGATACTTATAAAAAAAGAAATTGATATGTAATTTTTTAAACATAATTAGTCCAATGATCCAGAACTTTTGTTTTTTTATTATTTATTTATATTTTATATTTGAGTTATTCTTAGTCCTCTTCAGATAACTTTTTTATGTTGTAGTTAATTATTTGTAATTTTGTATTGCTATTGTACTGAGTTACACTTTTGTACTTCTTGATATTTTATGTTTAAACGAAAACAATTTGTTGGTACCACAAGTTCAATCTAAAATGCATTCTGATGTTTAATACAAGAAATTTGATGTTAATTGAAGTCCTGAAATATTTCAAAAGATACTAATGATTTCATCAAAGTAAACTTCATACAAATAAAACTACGTCAAATAATAAAATACGGCTTATGATTATGAATGTTCATCACACTTCCGTTCCATATATTTCTGTACATGCATTTTTTATAGCAATAACGTATGGAAAGCATTGATGAGGCTATAAGTTTGGCAGAATAATGATTGATTTTCAAACGTTTCTATCTTTCGTTTTATACTAGTTCTTCGCTATCAATATCGATTATACATTGAACAAAATAACAGAA
>JABFOX010002779.1:0-11044 GCA_022817665.1 Axea sp. ZL-2020 | reverse complement strand
AAATTACATGTGAAAAAAATATAATTTAAGATAAATTAGAAGTTTAGAATAAAATGGTAAAAAATACTTGAACCATTGAGTTTATTTTCTATCCATAATTTGGTACATATTGGTTTATATTTTACTAAAGTGCGTGTTTGACAAGAATATAACACACTTATGTAATGGAAAATAAGCTTCCAGTGTCTTCCAATTTTTTACCAAAAAGTTTGCAATATATATATATATATGTTAATTCGATATCAGAACTAATGAAAACATTTATGTATATAGTTTAATAGTTTAAGAAAGACTTGACCTATGAAATTATAAGAACTCGATTCTGATATTTTACATAAATCCGATTTGTTTACTGTATTAGGAATTGACCTTTTAGAAGACATTTTGAATGACCCGATGTCAGATATTTTCAAGTGCAGACCATTTTTGTTAGATTTATTCCATTTTATGTTTATAAAAGGTTTATGATCAGCGTTGATTGACGGATTACTAAGAAATAGAAAAAAAAAAAAAAATTATTTCATTTAAATATTGCAATTAAATAAATTTTGTTTTAAAAATATGTTTTACATTGCAATAAAACATACCCGTATTTAGCAAAGTTTGTTAACATGGTTGTAAACTGCTCTCTCATTACTACATCTTTACTGAAATATTTTGGATTTTGAGTTAATGAATACATGTTACAAAGTTGATTTTTATTTTTTCTGTAAAATATGTATAAAAGATCATCACCGTGCGTCGCTCCTAAAATTGAAGAATTATTAAAAACTTTAAAATCATTATTTTTCATATAACTTATCGTGATATATGTATACTTATTATTATACATAAAATATTAATATTAATTAAAACTCGGTGTTTGAACAATACATGATTATTTGAATACTTAAAATGAACAGACAAATTCAGTACCGAAGAGAAAAATATATTTTAGATGCTAGAAGTTTTATATATATTATTCAAATAAACTAAAATTTTAAATAAATCTTGACAATTAAATTAATAATTTATGTTTAAAATAATTTAAATGCATGTAAATTTTTTGTAACATTTTGAAGTTGACTCTTTTATGATAAAATTTCTTTGTTAACTCTTATGATAAATTGATTAATATTCAGAAATTATTTTTGGATTTCTAACATATTCGTACTATCGTTCAAAATACCAGAGTTAATTTTTATATTTTATTTAATAAGGAATGTGATACATTTTCAAATTATACTTTGTAAAAATATTTGTTTTATTTTTAAACAACTTTCCAATGTTATAGAAATTTAAATTTAATTATGATAATACGTTTAAAAAGCAGTACTTTTATTACACTAAAAAACACAAATATATCATTTTGTTACATTTTTGCAGAAAGAAAATGCTCGTGTTATAAAAAATTGAACCTTTTAAGTTATAACGCAACTATGTCAGAAAATATTCATTAAAATTGTCTCAATGACAATGTAAACAAACAATTCTGCTAAAGTGGTATTAGTTATTTTCTGGTAACTATCAGTAAGTTTTCGAATGATTTTTTAATTATTTTTTCATATTGATTTCTGAGCTAATTAATATCTACGTTGAAATATTGTTTTGTATTTCATTTAATTGCAGTTGTGTTACTATACATGTAACAAAAATTTAAATAATTGAATAATTAAAATAACTGAAATGATTCTATACTATTGAATTAAAAGTGTCTATATTTTAAATTATTAATTATATCTTTCCGTATGTAAAAGTAATTTGTATTATATTTCATTATATTTATATATAATTATTTATAATATTATATATAATTATAATAAAGTAATTTTATATTATATATATTATCTTTTTGTCAAGAAAGATATAAATAATAACTTAAAAAGTAAACATTGTTAACACCCTAGTTATATACACAATAAACACATTGTACACAGGGTGTTTCTTTAATTGACAACTTAGAATATCTCACGAAATAAGTATCGTTTCAAAAAAATGTCCAAAACAATCCATTAATATTTTAAAAATCGACGTTTTTCTGTGTGAAAATTACTCCTCCTATGGCAATAGGAAGTAGGCATTCTTCCAGTAAAAATTCAAATTCTACCTCCATTTCTTAAAAAAAGTTGCTTACATAAACATTTGAGTTAATAACTACTCTTTTCCAACTGAAAAATTATTTATTGAATAAGAATTTTTAATATTAATATATTTTTTTTAAATAAAAATAAATAAAAAACTATATTTTATGTTTTTAGTGAATGTTTTACGTTTAATTTAAAAAAAATCCCTTGAAATTTTATTATATTTCAAATTATTATTTTAGTTAATACATTACTTGATGAATTCATAACTATAAAATAATGAAATGTTTAATTATATTATATAAATTGTTTAAATAAGCAATCACCTGGCACAAAAAGGCGATCTTCTTCTTCATATCCAAATACATAATAATACAGGGATTTTTGATTTCCATATTCCATCATATATTGCTGTTTCAAATCAATAGGTTTTTCGAACAATTCATATGAAGATCGCTATTAAATAAATTCGACGATGAAAAATGAATAAAAAGTAACAGAATTCATTTTTATTTAATACTTCTATATGTATATATATAGAAGTATATATATATATATATATTTTTTTTTTTTAATTATAATAAGCAAAACATTTTGAAAAGAA
The DNA here is from genome assembly GCA_022817665.1 of Axea sp. ZL-2020. Lineage (NCBI taxonomy): Eukaryota > Metazoa > Arthropoda > Insecta > Hymenoptera > Scelionidae > Axea > Axea sp. ZL-2020. The sequence goes on along the minus strand of JABFOX010002779.1, from coordinate 8,377 downwards.
AAGCTATAACAAGCTACATCGTATGAATTCTTAGATTTGGTTTTGTAATTCTAAAGAAAATTCGATTTCGTTTTAAATCTTATATTTTTACCTATTTTCCTATTTCTCTACTTTACAGACACAATTACAATTAATTTCACCACATCACTTACATACACTGAAAATTCTAAATAACCGATTTTAAATGTAACAGAAATTCTACAGTTTAATTTGAATTAAAACAAATGTCTGCATATTAATAACATTCTTTATATTCAAACGTTAAAACTAGCCACGGTTAAAATTATAAAATATTATGATTCATTTTTAAATCCCGCGTCCATTTTAACACGACAAATCATAATCACTCGAAAACTGTAAATCAGTTCAACAAACAAAACTAAATGCAATGTTTTCTCAAAAGGACCTATCCAATGATATCAGTCTCGACCTCCAAGACAGGTCTCTGAAAGAGAGACGGGGTAACTTTAAAGCCTTAATTAGGAACCCCTATTGTTTATTGCACATTTTTATACTACACCAAAAAGTACGACGAGTTTTGTTTTAATAATTTTGTTTCAATCACGATTAAACTAACAGTTATAACAGGTAAAACTTATTATTGGTTAATGTCAAATCTAGAGAAGTTTTTTTTTAGATTTCTTTCTTTCCATCAATTTCCAATGCAACTGAATTCAAATGTAATCCCCCTTAATGGACCCCCGCTCAAGACGATTAATAACGGCTCCATCCTTCCACCGGGTCAGTAACGATTTCTCACTGGGTTTCAGTGATCCCTATTTCGTGCTTCTCGATTCCTCCATTCCCACAATAGATTTAATTCTGTAATTTTAGTGATCTTATGTCAAAGTGTTAGTGGATCTCTGTTCCCTATAATTCAGTATTCTGCCTCTTCGAGTCACTAGAAAACCTCATGCTAGTGGACCTAATCGAATTATTGCTCCGAATGAACTGCGTGCTCTACTTTATCGACCCACGGAATTTCTAATCAATCAATATTTTTTGAAACAAAATAATCGTCTGGTAATTCATGCCTCAATATTTACCATTACCTTTTTTTAATTTTCCGTTATAAATATTCCATAAGAAGACGTCAATGTCTAATCGGACTTATTAACGTGTCGTGAGTCAAGACTTCTGTTTGGAAACGCATCAAGCGTATAATACGGTGTTAAAACTCAATGTAATTTATATTATACATTACCATAAAAATCGATCTTTTGAAAATAAAAATTTTGTAAATGAATGTAAATCAGTAACGTTATAATTTGATAATTATTGCTAACATTTTGCTCCCACAATAATGTGTTATATTTGTTATATTCATAGGCAACATTTTATACTGAGGCGTTTAAATAATGTTCTCTTTATGGTTAATGAGACATGAATAATACAAATTAAAACAAAATAGTCAAATACTAAATTTCAGTTGCATTGAAATGCAGTCTTAGCTATAAAATATGTATATCAAATCAGGATTAAATCAGGTTTTTAGAAAGAGTTATAGTCAGTTAACTTGTTACTTCAACTAAATGATCTTATCAAATCTCATACTCCAGCAATAGCAAAACATTTAATAATACAGTGTGCAATTTTAGAATACATTTAACAAGGATCAAGTTGGAAAATCAATAACAGATATGCCAGGATTCAATTTAATTTTGATCAGATTTCTACATGGACATACATTTTTCAAGTAACATAAAATACAAATGATTCCATTATGTTGGATTTTCTCTTTTTGTATCACAGAAGAATCAGAATAGTAAATTTATAATGAATTTCTTTTGAGAATAATGACGAATATCTATCGCTCTTGGAGTGACAGCACAGTCAAATTTTGCTACGAAAGCTGATCATTTTTAATTCCGCGCATGATTGCAGTTCAGAGATGATATTAATTTTAATAAATTATATGTTATATACGTACCTGTACAATACCGTAAGAATGTCTAATTTTAAATGCGTCTATGTATTCTGCAATATTTCATATAAATATAAACGATGTTACGTAAACACATGAGAACGTACAAATTATAATGCTTATGAATTATTTTACTTTTATTCAAAATACCTTGCAGCACTTCAAAATTATGATCAGGAATGAATTTTACTTTAATTTTCCCTATCAAACTTCTTAAACCTTGCTCGAATTTTCGATAGATTATATTAGTTTCTAAGTTTGTATAACCGAGCATATGTTCGCCATGAAAAAAATTTCCACTTTTAAATTTTGTGTCATAACACTGATCTATAAAAGTATGACTCAATGATGCGTTCTTATATTCAATAGATGGTACAAACGGCAGTTCCATTTTTGATAACTGAAGTCATTGTAATGTTGGTAAATGGTAAGTATATTAAAATATAATACGACATATAACTTAAAATATAATGCGAAAATATATCGTTGATACTTACATCTACCAACTTAGCAGTTACTCTTGTCAGGTCAATTATATTTGTAGTTAAAAATTGTTTAACCATTTCATTTGTGTCATATCCTTTGAACTTCTTAAGACTTCTAGCTAATTTTTTGGATTGTTTTAGAGGTTCACTAGTAAAAGCCCAACGGCAGAATACTGAACCACTTAATGCGATTGACCTTTCGAATAATCCTATAATGTTTTATGTGCATTTTGTATAATTAATGGTTGGTGTATTTACTTATTACAGAAATTGCAATTATAACAATAATGCAAGGATTAGGTGTAATGAAATTCAAATTCACTGAGTCTAAATGCAAGATCAGAGGATATTCAAATGAAGCAAGGCAAATAAACAGAACTGAATTTGTTAAATTCATAATTTCATAAAACATTACAGAATAGTTTCTGTATTTACATACTATGAGACATAGATGATATAAGATGCATATCTACGCAAGCTCCTCCAGCGCTTTGTCCAAATATGGTAATATTGTTCTCATCGCCCCCAAATTTACCAATATTTCTTTTAACCCATTTAAGAGCTAATGTTTGGTCTTTCAATCCAGCATTTCCAGGTATTAATTGATGATGAATATTAAGAAAGCCTAAACAATTCCATCCTTATATCAATATAATTATTAAAAAAAATCATTGTTTTTTTTATTTTTATTATTGCTGCACAATAGAGTTAATGTTATTACTTATTTACATATAACAATAATAATAAAATATTAATAATAAAACATATATATTAACAGTAATAATAAATACACGAAATTATTAAAATTAAAACAAAACAAATGAGATACATGAGATTTATTATTTTCAGTTCAATAATTTCATAAACAATTGCTCAATCCTACAGTATATATAATGTCAATAATTTTAGCCAAAGTAGCTGAAAATAAAATTAAACAAAAATAAATTGAATAAAAATATAAAAAGAAGTTCTACTTTACTAAGGTCCTTTATATTAGAAATGTCATTAAAACTTACTGTTTAATATTTATAAAATCACGCGATTTATATTAACACACATCAAAATAACGTCTTAATAAACCTAATTAACATTTGATAAACTTGCATATATACTTTATAATCGCGAATTTAAAATTCGTACTACATTGCTGGTGCGCATGCGCTCCGTTACCCCTCACCACCCACTTCTATAAATTATGATCATAGACACGGTAACGACCGCGTTAATCAACACTCAGTAAACTATCGAAGAGAAAAGTCTCGACGAAAACAGAAAATTCAAGAGTAATTGCTTTCAGGAATATTTCAGTCAAGAATATTCTGCTTAAACCTCACTGCACCCGTGAATCCATTACAGCTGTCTTAAACATATCATAGTTTGTAACACTTAGCCAGTGAATTGCTGGTTAAGTGTACCTTATCCATCTCATTGCGTACAGCTTTTAAAATGAGATATGGACCTTAGTTTACAGAGATTTTCGAATTATATTTAATTTCATTTATTTTGTTCTTTATCTAAAATAAAATAAATCCTTCAAAAATGATCCATCTCTCCCTTCTATATTCTCTTATGCAAATCTTTAACATCCGTCGAATTATTAACAAGAAATTCATCCATTTTTAATACAACGATAAAATGCACTAACGAAATAGTAAAATGGATTTAACTTAATGGTAATTTAAATTATATTATGGTACGTTTCAACAATAATATTTGAGGTTTTTTTAACATACTCGATCCACGCTTATATCGATTAACAATTTTAGGTATCCTTTGGCTTATACCAAAAGTTAGTTTTGGTGGCAAATGATAAAAATTTTCAAATACGTAGTTAATCATAATCGAAAAAGATACATTTTATTGTGTAATAGATGCAAATTTTTATATTTAAAAGAAACACGTAATTAATTTACAAATTTATTATTATTCAACAAACATTGAGCTCATCATCTTGTTACTCTTTTACAGTGTAACAAGAGTGCTTAATGTTACAGTCGGTAAGTAGGACTGCGTACTGACCGGTTACCGATGAATAAGTGGATAGATTGCGGGAAGCGGGAAAAAAAAACTGAAAACGAGAGGAGGGGGCAGAGACCGAATTTAAACTAATAAACAAAAATGGATTGAATTGATCAAACTATTTATTCAATACGGTAACTTAATTGTAATAGCATAGCGATTTACACAAAAAAATATCTGACTTAGCCAGGTACTTACCGTACAGAGATCCTTCTCCGAAATCCAATCTGGCACATCCTGTCCCATCATAATATGTCGTTCATTCCATTATGGCATCCAGTATTGTTCGGCACTAAGTTGCACTTGCACTACACTATACTATGCGACACTAAACTGCACGGCAGGGCACTGTATTAAATTACACGACACTGAACTGCACGGCATTTCATTACGCTAAATTACACAACACTACACTGCGCGAAACTGAACTGCACGGCACTCAATTTTATCAACTTTTAGCGCATCGAAAACAATTTATAATTTCACACGCGTTCGCGCACCGATACATTTCAAACGACGATCGCGGTAACAATGGCCGCTCGAGGCTTCTTCTACAAAGAAGTCGACAAGCGCATGCGCAGAATACGCGCGACGCGATTCATCATTTATTGGTCAATACGAAAATTGATAGTTTCGCGGTGGCGCAAAATATAAATACGAAATGAGCAAATGCATCGAAAATGGTTTATAATTTCACACGCGTTCACGGACCGACAAATTTCAAACGACAATCGCAGTAATGGCCGCCCGCGGCTTCTTCTACAAAGAAGTCGACAAGCGCATGCGCAGAATACGCGTGGCGCAATTCATCGTTTATTGGTCAATACGAAAATTGATAATTTCGCAGTGGCGCGAAATATAAATACGAAACGAGCAAATGCATGTTACAACAGATCGAAACAACAGTAATTATTTTATTAATATTATGATGTTCATTATCAATTTAATACGAAATTTCAAGCTTATAAGTCCATCATTAATATGACATTTTATACTAAAAGATTTTTTAACAATTTTTTTGTTTGATTTACTGAATATTATTTTGTCTGACTATAACAAATTTAAAGTATCCGTATTTAAAAAAAAGCTTCGCGCTGAGCACTTTTAAACAATTATTGTACTGCATATTTTACATTGTAAATCATTTTATGTACTGTATATTTTACATTGTAAATTTTTTTATATTTGTTTGGCTAATTGTATAAAATTTATAAGAAAAAAATTATTATCACTTGCGGTTTTTATAACCAATTGTTCTCGTTCTGTTTGTTTTGTGTGTAGCATATTTATTTATTTATTTGTGTTAAAATGTAATATAGTATCTATCGTTCACGCATTTGATTTCATTAACATTAATTCTTTTTTTTTTACAAAATAGTTTACATGAAAATTACTACATTTTGTTATATAAAGAAAATAATAATAAAAATTAAATATAATAAACATAATGATTATAAACACAATAAAAATAATAAATTTAATGAACAAAAATTAACAACTTCCTATTGGTTTTAATTTGTCACCCATTTAAAGTTTGTTTTTACCACTTCGAATTTTCCAGCTAAGTATTAAAACTAATATTGTATGTCCGAAATTTTACAAAAAAAAATGATATTTAGGTGGTAAAAATAAGTTTTGGCTCTACAATCAATGAGTTATAGCCAATAAAGTTAAACTAGTACCGATTGCAAATTCTTTACCTTAAATAAAATAAATTTCACAAGTGACTCCCAATTAGCTTATTCTTTTTTGCAGTATCAATAATATGATTTTCCTTTAAAAATAATTCATATTCCAAAATTTATCTAGTAACCTAAGTATAATACGGGGAAAATAAATTATTTAATATTTTTTATTCAATTGGTAACATTAATTATGCCTTTTACGAAGCAAAACTTACTGTACATTGAACTAGTGCGATGAGGTAGATTTTTTATGTTTGAATATTATTTTCAAATTGTCTAAATATCATAGTAATAGTTCGTCATAAATTTTTAATTTTATTATTAATAATTTGTCAATTTTAATGCTTATAAGAGTTAAAAATTTTAAGTTTACGATATTATAAGAGTACTAATTGAGTGATTTAGAAATTATCTTAAAATTAATAATGAGGTAAGTTTAATTTTAAAATACCTGGAGCCCCTAATCTATAATTAAACGTAACCACAATTACATCCTTGCTGAGAAGAAAATCTGGTCCATAACTCTGACTATTTCCAGAACCAAAATAGAATGCACCATCATGAATCCATACCATTACCGCTTTTTTTGGATTTTTTGATTTATTGTGATTGAAATCAAAATTGATCTTGGAAGAAAAAAAAAATGTTTACAAAATTTTTGAAAATCTATTGAAACCATAAAAATGTGTAACTTTATCAAAAAGAATCAGTTTACAATAATTAATTTCTTGTTGCATAATACATTATATTAATATATATTCTGTCTTCTAGTTTAGAGTAATTTCTTTTAAGTACGTAGAAATTAAAACGAATTTTTATAAACTGTCAATTACATAAATTAATCGAAATAATTAGTTATTTATTAATTAAAATACATTTGTAAAATATATAATTTCAATAATTCATGCGAAACTTATGTGTAATTAATGAAATAAAATATTAAGACATTAAATAATAAAGCAGTTGATAAAGTAAGATTTATCAATAAATATGTTTGAATATAGTCAAGAAAGTAATACCAATGTAGGATAAATAATTTCCTGGAAAGATACAGTATTGATACATATATTTTAGATTAAATAGCATGTTTAAATAAATATAGTACTTAGTTGTTTAAATAAAAGAACTTCAACTAATCCCCCAATCTTTTTCTTTTAAATTAGACAGAAATAGACCACTTTCTAAAATATTTAATTAATTCTTCCACTAAATAAAACAGTTTGTTATAAGTAATAAAACAAAGGAAACATGCTTTATGATATTTTGCAATTATTAAATATACTGAAATAATACATCAAATATATTATATTAGTTTTCAACACTTTTTTAACACATAATTAAATTAATATGGACAAAATAAACGTATGTTCTACTTCAATTATCAGTATTGCAATTTGAATTTTTATATACATACACCTGGATATCAATATGTAATACTACTGAAATATTACAGATAATCGATAGTATTATTATCTATCGGTCTATCGATTAAAACTTTTACTTATTTGTTTGTCAGACTCATTGGAAATATTTATTGTTTAAAAAATACAAAAATGGATAAAAGTCAATAAAGTATTTAGACGTACCATTTATCATAAATTATTAATAAATTCAGTAATTTGTATAGAAGGGAAATTGTTATTTTAGAAGTTGGTTATATTACACATGGATAGTTAATATTAATACTAAAATTTATTTTAGTGTTTCTTAAATTATAAAAGTAAATATTTTATTTTTCGATAGTAGATAACAAAAGCATAGTTACCACAGGAGTGTATACATTGATAAACAGACAATCTTCATTTCCATAAAATTCATTTCCATAACCCATTTGTGGACAAACATTTCCATGATTTTTGGCTTCGAATACAAATGTCCACGGTTTTATTTCAACAGGTGGCTGATAAAATAATTTGTATTATTTTCAATTATTCCGAACTTATAATTTTTACTTTAAAAAAACGTTTCAATTAGTTTTATAAACAAAATAAATTTGCATAAGTTTAAATATAATTTAACAGTTATAAATATCATTATTGCTTATGAATTTTATCCATAACTTTTTAACGGTATTTATTTTCTTTTTTAAAAAACAAATAAAATAGCAAATAATAAAATAAAAAAAGAGGGTATGAATGTATAAGTACTCGAATATTAATAGATTGAAAAGGCATTCTTGCTAAGCTTTAATATAAAATAACACGTATCAAGTGTGTAGTTCTATTTTTTAAGAAGGATTTTCTTAGCTTAAATTTTTCTTTATT
>JABFOX010002778.1:0-11046 GCA_022817665.1 Axea sp. ZL-2020 | reverse complement strand
CGAAGGTGCGTTAACGTTAAACGGTGATGCGGATACATAGACGCGTACATACGGATATCGTATATAAAGAATTACAAAACGTAACAAGTTTCGGACGTGCAATAAAAGGTTGAGTTTAAAATAGACCGAGCCGATTGAAGACGGCAATTACTGTCGATGTTACTTTCGAGGCCTTGTTGTTTACGTCGTGTACAAAATAGTCAGTCATCGACCAATTTTAATTAATAATGAACATTATAAACTAATTATATATTAATCCAACAAAGCCTCGAAAGTAGCTTCGAATAAACTGTTGATCCGAGTGAGTTATTCCTTCCAGTCGATAGAAATAAAAGATCAGTTATAATTGATCCAACGAAAAGTTATTCTACTCGATCCGAGTTCTAATTGGTTCTTTAAAACCAATACGTATTGTTTTTCAAAAATATTATTGATCGCTTTGAAACATATTTGTAGATGGTTATAAAAATGAATTAAAAAGTACGAGGGAGGTACACTTCGCGGCTGATAACGCAACGTACGATTTTGCACACGCAAAGGTGAACGAAATAAATCAAGTTTGTCAAGAGCCCAGGTGAAAGTGACAAACGCGAAAAATTGAAGTAATTAATAGCCGAGCTAGTCGCAGATCTCGGCCGTACGAAAAGCCTAATGGAAATTATAGTGGCGGTTAAGCCGTGCGAGGATATACTTAGCGTTAGCGCGTTTTAAGCGAATTTCACTCATTCCGGGTCTGCGTGTGGGAAGGACAGCGTTTCGCTAATCAAAGGTTTTGGCAGGTAGATTTGCCTCACACGGGCGTGACTTCGATTCGAGCCACGGGTCGTCCGTTCCTTCTTCTGCCCGTTCTATTTATTTCCGCTGATTCGCCGAAAAACCTGACTCTTTTGTGAAAATTGTGTTTTGATTTCTTTTCGAAGTCTCCGAAATAAATTACAACGCGTGTGACTCGCCCGGTCATTAGCCGATTCAAAAATTATTGCTCTCGGTCCAATTTTGCGCGTAAAAACGGCCTCGGATGGGCTAATGAGAAATTGATGGACTTTATTTGCGGGGTTCGATAATTTTGTTAACTCACTTTTATCCAATCCTTTTTTATTTATTTATTCTCACAAATTGATAGATATGCCAAATATATTACATGTTATATCGCTGGTACAAGTTTTATCGCATCTTTTTTCCTTTTTATTTTTGAATTTGTTCCGTGTTCCTTACTTATAAAAATGTTGTTTCAAATTTTGAATTAGCGAATTCGGGTATAGCAACCCATAATGTGCGTATGTGATATATGTACAATGTCTTGTATTTATATGGGTGTAGAGCTAGCCGGTTTAGAATTACTAAACACCTGTTTCGAACTTCCAATGTGTAAAATCAAGTCAGAGATCGTTTTAAATATATGTAATGTAAATTAATCCAGGAAGACCCCGAAAGTAACTTCGGAGTAATATCTTCAGATTTGTTTCGTCGGTTTTATATTAAATTTGGTTTTGTATTATACCAAAAATTGTTACGTTTCGATTAAAACCGACAAATTGTCATAGGAAATTTCAAACTTTTCACTTGTTGCGAAATAGCTGAAACACGCTTTGCTGATAAATGGAAACTTGTGAGTTTTGACTGAAAGGTGAAAAATACAATGCATCTCATTTATTTTTAGAACCTCGCATGTTTCGTAACAAGTATTTTCTTAATTCGAACAAAATAAACGCGTATTTCACGCCGCACTTTCAATTAAGATATCTAACTAGTTTTAATGCATGAAATTATTCAAGCAAACTATGCCTATATTTTATCGTTCTTTGAATTTTAAAATATACACGTAAAGTGTTAGAAATACGTAAAAGTATTTTTGTTTAATCGTCTGCTTTTCACTCATAAGTAAAAATTAGTAAATCATTCATTATAGTAAACATAGTTTCTTTTAGTTTTCATTAAAAGCATGAAAGAGGGATAAAAGAAAAAGTCATCATCCGAAATAAATTTATTTATAGCAAGTAATTCATCTTATTGTGAGACGACGCTTGCTAAAAGCAAACTTTTTTCGATGCACTGAATCCTGTCTTGAGTTTTCCAAAGATTCATTGAACGTCCTACATTTCGTTAACCTTTCTTAATTTTATATCTAAACAAAATATTTCTACAATATAATATTATATTATGATATTATTTCATTAATTTATATTTAAATTTTTATTATTAATTTATATAAATTTTTACATTTTAAAACTAAATTTCGAAACGCAGATAAATTCATAATTCCAGCCTCCCAGAAATTGTCAGTCTTGCTGCTTTAAACTTGTCAAAATTGAACACCAAGTATCAATAAACAACAACAAAAACCCGATACTTTTACGCCTTTTATTAAAATGTGCATGAAAAGTCGCATTGGTTTGTGAAAATACGTCGAATTTTAGCGGCAACGCTGATCGAACGGAGACAGAACGCGGGCTTATTCGGAGCACTCGTGAACTTCTTTTCGCATTCGGTCGATCAGTGCAACAAGAAGGTCCAAAGCAAATAACAACAAAGCTAGTACCTCGATATTAAACTCTCGACGCGAAATCAAAATGGCGGGGAATAGTTTGTCGTGCGTGCCGTGAACCGTGCAATTGTACACACGTCACCTTTTCGTATTTGAACAGACCAATCTCGGCCTTACCAATTCGCCAGCGCGCCGATCCGTGTGTCCTCAGAAATTTCTCCGTTTCTTCGGTCTTCGTCCATGCTTTGTCCACAGCGGTCAACGATCTTCCGGATCAACGAGAAACCGCACGACAAAACCACGAAGGAATTAGGCCGTATTTGGCTTTCGTCTTTATCCCGGGTGAATCAAATGTTTACCGGTTCGTGCAGGACTGTACAAATACTGATGCTCGAGACGAACTTCGATACTGACGGGGTCCGTGATTCGTCGAATGTTTCGTTCCGCGGAACGATGCGCGGTAAATGGACAACCGCGATGTTTCATCGGCAACGAAAGTGACAACTGTTAATGGAGCAATCTAATGAGGTTCTGTCTGCTTTCACAGAAATCAATTAAGAGATCGGTTTGAGGACCATTTCGTCTGCGAGAGTTTTAAATTTAAACGTACATTTCAGAAGAACTTTAAAACAATTGTTAAATCTGAATTTCGGCTTTTCGCTGTAATTGTTTTATACGCGTCTTGTTCTGAAAGCGATTAATTTGAAAAATGATTGTTCAAGAATCATCAGAATCCTTTTCGTTGCATTGAATTTAAAATCGAACGACAAATTCTATACGTGTCAAAAGTTTAGTGTTTATATTGTTACGGATATTAGAGGACGTGATTAAAGGAATAAAAATGTGTTGGTACATGGAGCGTTCAATAAGTTTGTAGAAAATCTTAGATACGGTGATGGTAGCATTGAAAAAGATGTTTTTAATAAGCGTCATCTTAGAGTTTCAGCTATGTTCATCTCGCGATTGCTTATGTTGAAAAATAAAAAAAAAATCTACGAAACAAATTCTCTCTCTCTTTCCAAGAAATCATTAAACGCCCCTCGTGAATTCAAGTGGCATTGCGCACCAGCTAAACATATTTTAAAAACTGAATGAAAATTGTGCGCATCATTATTTATATTAAAAACATGGAAAAAATTTATTTATGAAATACAGTAAAATTTTTAACCAATGTAATATTAAATATAAATAAAATTTTGATGTGTACTATTTTGTAAATATAATTTTAATTAATGAATTCTAAATTATGTTAATAAAGATCAATAATAATCTGGTTTGAATATTAAGAAGGTATTAAATGTTTTGTTTGAAAAGTGTAACTTAAAAAGACTGAAAATGAAAGTATTTCATTTATTTTGAATGGTATAAATCGTAGATATGCAGACGTACAATATTGTCGATCAATTAAAAATATACTTGCATACAAGTAATACTAAAAACACTAATATGTATATATTAAATTATATATTTTTTTTATACTACATCACATTAAAATAACACAATTATGTTATTTTTCGATTTTTGCATAACAACTTTCAACGAGTAGAAAGAAACAACAGCTTGAATAATTGTAACATTTATTATCCAACCTACAATCATAGTGCAAAACTCGTTTGAACTACTTCTGTTGGTAGAGAACTGTACAAAATTACATTTCATACTGGAATATTTTAAGACTTCCCTAGCAGAAATTAAACAAAGCATTTCTCCTTTAATGCAGGGCTTGGCTGATGTATGCTAAGGTACACCTAATTAAGGAAAATCTGAAAGATAACAGATAGAGGAAGTAAGATAAGAACAGAGATATTTTACTAAGATTCCTTGAAGAAATATTAGTATAAAATAGAAAATATGTCTGGCTAATATAAACTTATTGCAGAAAAAGGAGAATCGTCTTGGTTACGACAAAAACTTGTCGATTTTCAAACTGTTCAAAATTCGTAAATCTACAACGTAATGACATATTTTTTTTATATTCAAGATTAAATGTTCTCCTTTAAGATTTTTACAGTTGTTTTTCTTTTCCACCAATATTTCTAGGTGGCATTACATGAAAACAAGTTAGTTTTTAATAAAAAGAATGTAGCAACTTTGCAAGCATTGTGCAAGATTTTTTCGGAATTTTCCTTTACAAGATCTTGCAGAGTATAAAATTGCAAAAAAAAGTTGTCACGTTGAATTTTAACAAAGTTGCGTGAGTTTAAAGGAAGGTATGCATGTCTTTATTGATCTTTCGGCATGTCATAATTCTCGACGCGAACTAAGATTTCAGCCAGGTGTCGAAGATCTATCGAAGGTCTTCCCGAATCTCTTATGTGACCAATTAGGTTCCAAACATATTCAGAGAGGTTGAGATCTGAGCACATGCAAAACGTACAGTGCACAAGTGTACGATATTCATGAAATCATTTAAACATTGTTTAATTTCTCTTCAAATGCAGATTTTCCTTTAAACTCGTACAACTTTGTTGATATTCAACACAACAAATTCTTTTTTTGTTTTGATTTTGTAAATAACGAAATACTACACAAGATTTTACAAGCAAAAATTCCGAAAAATTCCTTCACAATGTTGTGGATATTTGCAAAGTTACTACATTTTCCTGTTAAAAAAAAGACTTTGGTTTACACGCCATCTTAAAATATTGGCGGAAATGAAAAATAAATGTAAGAATCTTAAATCTTCAAGTTCAATCTTGAATTACAAAAATATCCAAATAAGTCATTATGTTGTAGTTTGACGAAGTTATGACAGTTTGAAAATCGACAAATTTGTATCATAGCCATGATAGCTCATTTTTTTGCTCCAAGTGTATATTCTGAACATTATGTATGGTGGCAACGCAACAAAATTTCCCCATAATCCACAATTTGTCTTCGCACGTCAAGGTTTGATCTAAAATATTCTTAACCGGTTATTAATTTTAACCAAAGAAGGGACTTTTGTGAGAGAGAGGGAGGAGGCTCTGTACACTACTACGTCATTTAGTGATATAACTACAAAAATCTTTATATCTAAAGTAAAGCTACATGGGGCCATCTTTAAGGAACCTTGACGGTGTTTCCCCATACCAACGTCCTGTACACTTATATAAACACGTTCATATAAGTGGTTCTTATGACTAATTTTTATTCAGACACAATTGGCTGATTTCAAAGTTCATTGACAGAATTTCCACGGTGATGAATTTTCACCATGCAAAATCGAATGTTACTACACAGTCAATAGGGTGGACGAGGATTCCACGACTTACAGGGGATCTCCATTTTTCCAGAACTTACATGATCTTTCGACAATTAGAATTGAACACTGTCAGCGTAAACTCGATTAGATTTCAACGATGATTTTTTTAACTCGCTGGAACTGGATATCAGTACGATAGTTTAAATATAGTTTCAAAAGTTTGGTAATATTATTTAATTCAACTTCTTCCTGAACTGAAGCGTAATTTTTTGGCAGATTCAATTATCTGATTGACTGTCAAGTACTTTGCAAAATATGAAAGCACAAGTCTGCATCATCTTGACGAAGCGACATTTTTGAATCATTAATTTTAAATATAATTAATCAAATATTCTTCACTCTTAATAAAATCACCAATCACGACCTACTTTGTCAATATCACTAGTGATAAACCTTTTATTATATTATTCACACGTAGTTTCTTGTCACGTAAAATTGTTTAATTAACAAAAGCGCGGTCGACGACTGATTTAATTTATAAGAAATACATAATCAAGGACGCGTGCGCGATCGAAGCCAGTGTTTGGGATTTTAGTTTCGTGCGTAAAGTCAACCGACTGAGCGTTATCGCGATGCAAAATATAATTGTTTAATTTATGGCGATGCAAAGTTTATGCGCACGTGTTTCGTGCCAATCACCGAAGTTTATTTTGAAGAACTCGTTGAAATGTTTTGAACAGCTTAACGTTGTGAGGGATCGCAACTCGCGTCGGCTCGTTTCTTTCGTCCGTCCGTCGGATCGACCTCTGACCTTTCAAAGAATCGCTCCATCTCGCTCAGTCCGTCGAGTTCCAGTATCACTGTTTAGCCTTTCGTCTCGCTCGTGCCTCGGCGCATCCGAACAAAAGGTACAAAAACACCACGGAAGGGCGTACAGTGCGCCACGTCATAAACATATTTTTATTAAATAATTAGATATTAGGGATCGACTTAATGGGCGGTTAGCCCTCGCGTGCCCGCCATTCCGAGCATACCATATCACGATGTACGTGAGATTCCCACACTTGACCGTCTACATGGCACAACCAAATTCTGCCTATTTTTACCGTACGTCTTCGTACTTCTTTTTCGCCTCCGTGTCGCGCAATTTTTCGTTTAGCTTTAATTCTCAACACTCAAAGTACTCGCATTTATACTAATATGAAAAATACGAGACATTCATGCAAGTATTTAAAACACGACGTCCTTGGATAATCGTGATTACCGAATTGCATCGATCTATGCACATTCCCAAAAAATGTTCGAAATGTCAAGCAAACGTCAACACAACGTTCCAAGGGTCAGAATGACGTCCGTGCGACGTTTCAAATGTCCGACGAAATCAACAAAATCATTCGTCCGCGCGATTTGTTCCAAAAACGGTCTTTGCACACTTTTTATATCGCTGCAAAACAAACATCATGCTAAGCTTGATGGCGCGTTTTTGCACGAGTCTTTCAGTCCATAAATTGTAAGACACGTGGACCTTTGTCCGTGACATAAAACTGACTTCGTTTCTGGAAATTGATATCCCGCAGTTAGAATAGTTTAAAACGAAATAACACTTCAAAGTGCCTCTTCTCAGACCTGGCTTATCAAAGTAGAAATTGTAGGTCAGTCAGCCCTGTGCATTTAAAACCCGCTCCTACGTATGACGCGTTTAAATGACTTCGCAAGAGCAAAGAGAATTTTCAGGCAGTTTTTTCGAGTGACCCAGATTCGGACGATTTCGCGTCTCGCTCGTTCGACGGTTCAGAGGTGGATATTGAAAAATGTATTAAACGTCCAAACCAGAGTCGTCGTGCTTTACTTCATAATTCGCGACGAAATCGCGCATATCGGTTTTCCTGTCGCGAGTGCTACGAGAATGCGCGCGCTTTTCCTTCTGAGACACACTTGTACAATTTCTTTAAAGATCAATGCGCGAATAAATTCGTGAGAATTTTTCGTAGGCGTGATAATTGAATAAGTGGCGCGGTCTGGTGTCGACAGACGACGTTCATCGTGACCCTAGACAATGTCCCTTGGGCTTCCTTTCGAGCTTTTAATTTCGCCGCTCGTTCATCCGCGCGCTGAACTTCCTTTTGATTAATTACCCACAAACACCTGCAATAAAGGACGTCTATTTCAGGAATATTTTTTATACAGTTCTTCAGCTCTGCAACAAAGTCTGCTTTGAACGTGTGTTTTGCATTGAGTGTCCAAAGAGGTTCGTTCTTAATTAAACGTAGGTGAGTCTCTCTGTTAAAGTAAACAGCTGAAAAATCGAATTTGATTAAAGTGGGGCCACAATTTACTTTGCATTAAATTTTATCTGTGGAAGCGTTTTGTAAAAAAAGTGAAGACGGCTGAAATCAAAGGAGGCGTGTGTTAACGTCCAAAGGTGAGACAGAAATTGGTGCGCGATTAAACTCTATAAAAAAACATGAAAAGTATAATTGAAAACCATTAAAAGTCATTAGGATGAAAATGTATCTGTAGAAACTTCAAGGGAACTATTGAAAATTATTAAATTCTAATTAAAATTAATGGGTTTGAAGCGTATCTTTATGCAGGATATATATCAATTCAAACTTATCAAGTGTAATGTAGTCTGTTGATTAAATGTAGATGCACAGTGGTGTTTCTACTGAAAAGTGTTTTACCCTTGGTAGACCAAATAACGATTCAATGTTTCTATTAAATTTCCGCATTTTCCCGGCAATGTAGGTTTACACGAATATTTGTCAGACACAGTTTGAAAATAATATTCAGCCCCATAGTTTTGAAACAATTTTGAATATAATGTTCAGATTTTAAAGCACATTTCAAAATTAAGTCGCCAAAATTTCCGATATTTTAGAAAACCAGTAAAAGAAATTTCTCTCCTCACAGGTTTCAGCTAAAGAGGTATTTGAAAGGTTAACGAATTCTTTCTGTTGTGCAATGTACCGTATCATTATTTATTTCAACTAGTTACAAGTTGAAATTTATTTATTTCTAATGAGTTTTTATATGATCTTTTCTGGGCAAAGGTGTAATGCAAATCCATTAAATTCAGTATCATAACATTTGATGGTGGGTTTATTTGCGGAAATAGTAATACAATGTATTCAGCGAAATTTTATTTATCAACACGAATGAATATTATTGAATCGTTCGAATTTAATCAATGAAAGATACAAAATTCTATCAATTTAATCGGAGCGCATATGTTCAAATTGCTAAAATGTAATCAGTAAAAGATATAACTTTGTATGAGTTTGCTCAATTTTATCGGTTTAATACGAATATATATTATTATATCTCACGCATTTAATCACTCAAATATACAATATTTTATTAGTATAATTGGAGCAATTTTGTTTGAATCATTCGAATCAGGTCACTGAAAGGAATAAATTTTTGTCATTGTATTAAATTTTATCGATTTTTAACAGGGTTAACTATTATTAAAACGAACACAAAATATTTTATCAGTTCAGTCGGATAAATATACTTGAATTACTCAAATTTAATCAATAAAAGGCACAGATTTTGATCCTTTTTTAAAATTTTATCGATTTTTATTATTAAAATCACTGAAAGATGCAAAATGCTATTATTTCATCACATTCTGTCGATTCAATACGAATGAATACTGCTGTATCACTAAAATTCAGTCATAGAAGAGCAGAATTTTAGCGACATTTGTCATCTCGGTCAGAACGAACCTGGTGAACAGTGATGAATTGCGTCACGAACGTAGGCCACGGCAAACAAACAAAAAATCGACTCTTTCGCAAAACATCCCTTATAAATAACACAGACGCAAATAGGCATGACTGAAAATTGCAAGACGCCGGTAGGAACAAACAGAACGTGCGCAGAGCGGTCGGGCGTGGGTGTAAAATCGAGGAAAATGTCACTCGTGGCCAAAAAGGCCGGCGACTGATAAAAAGGACGATGCAACGACCGCGGCGGGACGTCGATCAAAGTTTGATCCTTTGCGTATGTGCGGGCTCTCTGCTTTGCCGTGCGCACTTTTTGCCAGCGCGTTTACGCTTCGTACTACTAAATTGAATTTTGTCCCGGGGCGAAAATAGGAACGAGACCGGCATCGCGTATGTTTACTCGAAAACAGATGGCGCAAACTAGGAATGCCCGGGGTTGTGGCGAAAGAGGGGCCGCGGTCCTAATCCTTTCGAGTTTCATATCTAGTTGCTCGCGGCTGCACGGAGCGATCTTCACCTGCACTTTTTTCCCGTTCGTTTTTCCGCTCTTGTTCGGACCCCGCTCCATTCACGCACGTTCGCCTTTTTCCGTTGCACCGCCTGGGTCGTTTCGCGACTTCGTTTTTCCGACTCGTCAAACCGAACGGAACCCGGGATGCTCTTCACCCTCTCCCCTCCATCGATCGCAGGAACTCGAAAAGCGTACGATCGTCGATCCGATGAACAGACTTTTTATGAATCACGCGTGCGTCGCGTTAATTAACACGTCATAATTGCACAGCCGGGGGAGTCAAATACACTGTGCTCGCGAAATGACGATTCAATGTATACGGCGTACGAGCTTTGATAGCGGAAGCATGGAAAATCTCTTTTTCCGTCTCTCTCACTCCCCCCCCCTCTCTCTTTCTCCGTCAACCACCGCGACCGTTTGATTTTCGTTGGTACGTGGCTTCCGCATTCGTGTGCGTGTCTCTGTCAATCGCATTGTGCAAACGCGACGTACTCGCATGAGAGCATCCAGATGCGAGTGTCCCGCGGCTTTGCGAAATTTCACGTTCGCCGGTACATTGGTTCTGACCGTCGCGATTAGCCGTCGACATTAATATGCGCTGTTAACTACGCATCGGTCAGGATAATATAGCTATATATGCCAATAACTTGATGAATTGCATTTTGTTTCGATTGGTAATGCGCCTTTAAAATGTTTTAATTAATCGTTAGACGAATCTCTCGCTGACTCGAAATGCTTCTTCTTTATTATCCGCGGGATAAACAAGCAAGCACGAAATAACAATGTTCACTCTTACGCGTACGAATTAACGCATTCCTTTTATAATAACAATATATATATTCTTTTACAATTAGAACTTAAACATACATTTTTTATTGAAGTTCATCATGCGTAATAAATACAAGAGGGGCGGAGGCATTTGTAACATCTGAGAATGATTATTTTAAAACAAATGACTCTTTGTGTATTTAACATAAACACATTTTAACCCATGTATGTATTTTAATTCAGAGCGAGATCTTGATCTAGTTATTTTGCAGAAGTGTCGCCAAGCTGTTGCCAGATTACGGCCGGCTTTTGCAAGACCGTTTTCAGACTATTCTCCGAATAATTACTCGTTTCCGACTGTCGCCAT
>JABFOX010002777.1:0-11046 GCA_022817665.1 Axea sp. ZL-2020 | reverse complement strand
TCTTTCAAGCAATATTGTTCTACGTTCCTCGATATCTTTGGAAATCCTGGGAAGGTGGCAAAGCCAAAGCTCTGGTCAGCGATTTCAAAATGATATCCTTAGATCAGGAAGCTATGAACTGCAGATGCAAGATTTTGTGCGAATACTTCCACAGGAATATGTTTAATCACAATATGTACTTTGCACGTTTCGTTGTCTGCGAAATCTTAAATTTAATCAACGTCGTTGGACAAATGTTTCTGATGGACCGATTTCTAGGCGGCGAATTTTCAACATATGGATGGGATGTCGTGAACTTCATGGACACTGACCAAGAAGAACGTATCGATCCAATGTCTTTGATTTTTCCAAAAATTACTAAATGCACTTTCAATAAGTTTGGGCCCAGTGGTTCAATAGAAAAGTTTGACAACCTTTGTGTATTACCGGTTAACGTAGTTAATGAGAAAATGTACGTCTTCCTATGGTTTTGGTTTATAATTCTCGCTATAATTACGGGTTTGGCTTTAGTTTATAGGTTTCTGATAATAGCATCATCACGGTTAAGGTATACTTTGCTCAAGTCAAAATATAATATTAATTCTACTAAAGATATTGAATATCTTTGTAAAAATTTCAAAATTGGCGATTGGTTTATATTTTATCAAATCAGCCATAACATAGATCCAATTGCATTTAAAAAAGTAGTCATAGACTTATCCAATCATATGAGAAGATCAGAAAATATGACTGTTGATAAAACTACGTGTAATACCGAATTAATATCTTACAATGTATAAATTTCGATATTGTAAATAAAATGTATATTTGTAAATAACATTTGTAAATAGAATGAAACATTGTAAATAATCTTTTAGAATAATATGTACTATGAAATTGAAAAGTGAAATTTTCGTGATGTAAAATTTGAATAATTTATGTTTTGTAATAATTGTTTGTACAATATTAATATATTTCATATTTCAGTTATAAGAATGCTACTCCATTTAACTAAATTGAATTATATAATAGAATTCGTCGAAGTATATTCAGTGTTTAAATAAAGTATTAATTGATACAATTACACTCAACTGCCTTCAATATGTATTTTCTCAATATACCTTTCGTTTGATTTTTTAAAGATATTAAATTTAATACATTTTTTGTGGAGACGTATTTAATGCAGCTGAACACAGTGAAAATTAAATTAGAACATTTCATTAGCAAGTGCATTTTAAATTGATGTAACAATTTCAAAATGTTCGTTCTAATTTTGTGAATATTTAACTGTCCATATGTTTCTTAAATTTATAATGTTTGTTATTTATATTCAGTATACATGTATAACAACTATTTCATAATGAAATATTTGTCTTCAGATTTCATTATTTCTTATAGTTTAAAAAATTTACAAATTTTATATAAATCCAAATTTACAGAAAAAGACTAAAAACTAGTTCTTATAATCCACAAATTTTATGTCGCAAGATTTACTGCCTGAGGTAGGAAACCTGTTGATCAGCTGCAGTCTTGCTTATTAACAATATATAATTTTTTTTAACAGGCAAAAGTATTTTAATTGCAAGAATAATTTAAATAAAGAATAAAGAATAATTTTCATATTTTTCGGATGATTACAGTTAAGTGATATTGTTAAAAACAATATTTTGAAAAAAGCATACTTGGAAGAAATACAATTTCGTTTAAGGAATAAAAAAACATGTTTAATATGTTAAGTTAACGCAATTACTACAAAATTCAACTGCTGCTCATTTTAATCGTGCATGAAACTGCGGAACGAAGTATTATTTCCAATCATAGATTTGAATTCTAAAGATCTCTGTCTCATATATTTTATCTAAAAGTTGAAAAATCACAAATCATTTACCTCTGTTTAGAGAAAGAATGATATGTTTCTGAACGTAATATGTAATTTTATAAAAGTATATAATTTATTTGCAATGGAATATAAAATTTAATTGTAATAAAATTGAAATAATTTATTTTGTGTAAAAAGTATGGTTATGTTCTTCAACACATCATTTTAAATTCGGATTTCCAAACATTACACGGGAATATAAGAACATAAAATAAAGACGCTTCTTAGTTTTATTTAGAATTAATTTTAACAAATCAAATTAAAGGGAAAATTTGCTGATTCTTCAATGAGCATAATAAGATCAATCACAAATACACAGAAGAAAAAGATAAGTAAGACATTTCACTTTTTTTCTTACATTTATATAGACTTT
This sequence comes from Axea sp. ZL-2020, assembly GCA_022817665.1. Lineage (NCBI taxonomy): Eukaryota > Metazoa > Arthropoda > Insecta > Hymenoptera > Scelionidae > Axea > Axea sp. ZL-2020. The sequence continues at coordinate 8,815 of JABFOX010002777.1, read as the reverse complement.
TTAATTAAAAATACTTTAAAATATAAGACAAAAATATATGTAAAAATCATGTTTTTTACATTGAAATGACTGTGAATTTATTTCTGATAACAAATAATTTGTTATAGTTATGTTAGAAACCATTATGTCTAAAACTACAAAATAGATCATAAATGTAGAGACTTCTTTTTTCTTAACGGATTCTATAAAAATGAATTTATTATAAAAAAACAACATTATTATTTATTGTGATTTAGCAAATATTATTATTAAATTATATAACATTATAATAATAGTCAGCGCTATTTTCACAATATACAAAATATTATATCATAACAATATATGCTTATAAAACGTAATTCTATTTAATTTGCAAGCTTTATAATGCGCTAACTTTAAAAGAGGTAAGTGCAAATGGTACTTGAGAAAATTATTCATAGGTATAAACATTAAAGCCATTTCTGATTTATAAGATGTAAAGTCTATAAATCTGTGCAACACTTTTGACTAAAGAAATGAATTCAGATTTATATAGAACGAACATGATAAAGCTTGACAAAATATTATACGAAGTAAAACTACGCAGCGTGGTAACTTTCCAACAATTTTCATACGGATAGCATGAATTTTACTCCTAACTAGTTTTCCCTGTCATTAAATTAAACTTGAATATTTAAATAATATATAAATAGTAATTTAATATATTTCATTTGTGTGATACACAATAGAGCATCAGTATGAGAATAATATTAATAAATAATAATAACATTATTAACATATACACCGAGAACCTATAATACTATATACATTTTTACAATCTCAGCATAGAATGTCAAACACAGATTTTGTCAAAAATGTATCGAGAACTGTATATTTAAAAATCATGCTTAATCGACATTGCTAGTAGTCAGTTTTTAAGAAAATAGAACTTTAAGTTAATATGGAGTCAGTTAGTTTGTTTATAGCAGTTTAGGCTAGTTGTTATAAACGAGTTAGTTTTTTGGTTTTTTTTCCATAGATAAAAATATGAAGCAAAGGATTTGTGATAAGTCCTCAACGCCATCCTATGAGAAAAACACTGACAAAATCAAAATAATAGTGTTGGGAAAATAGTCATTTAAGTTGGAGTGATATCGTTTCTGATGTTAGGATGTTTCATGAATCTATTCGCAGCATTTTGATTGCTGATTTATGAATGACGTGTATATATATATATAAAGATGAACACGCTGCAGTTCGTCTTATTTTACATCTTATTGTAAAACTTCAACTAATAAATATAACCCATTCGCCAAATATGATTTCATGTGACCTTTTTCCTTTTCAAAAATTAAAATCATCACTTCGTGGAAGACAGTTTTAGATACAATAAAAAAAAATTTGAAAAAGATACTCAAGGCACTTTTGCAAAGCGTCTATGAGAGGTGATGCGATTACTTAAGTGATGGTATAAACATTTTTCATACGTGGGATATGACAAAAATATTTAGTTAAGTAATTGCTAACAATTAAACACTTATTTAATTGTTAACAATTAAAAACATATCTTTAATACAGAAAAACCAATTGCAAGTTATTCTATTAATTGCAATAATCATATTAGCTGTAATTTGTCAATGTATTAAACCTTCGTACTATTTTACACTGTGTAAAGAATAATAAAATATGAAACCTTTTACAAGGAATGATAAAAAGTGCTTAATTATCAAAACATATATTTATTTCATTTATATTTTACAAACAGATAATGAACAAATATGCTACAAGCAATTAATACTAACATATTTGGTCTTGTAATTAAGAGACGTAAAATTCACTAATTATATACAATTATATACAGCGCACTATTATGATATAGAAGTTATTTATGTACATTTTATTTTTTTTATACGCAATTTATACACCATTTTCTATTAATCCGATTTCACTGGGATGTTTACCTTTAATACGTTTTTCTGACCGTTTTACATAATCAGCTAAATCTGTAACAATTTTCTTGAAGGCGATCGGATCTATATTATGACTCAATTGATAAAATATAAACCAATCACCAATGTTAAAGTTTCTACAAAGGTATTTAATATCTTTAGCGGAACAAGTGTTGTATTTTGATCGTAGTAAAAGATATCGGAACCGCGATGAACATATTGTAATAATCCTGTACACCAAAGCCAAACTAGTGATAACGGCAAGGATGATGAACCAGAACCATAGAAAAACATACATTTTTTCATTTACTACATTAACAGGCAATATACAAAGATTATCGTACTTTTCAATAGTTCCAGAGGCTCCATACTTTCTGAATGAACATTTGGCGACTTTTGGAAAAATTAAAGACATCGGATCGATTCGGTCTTCTTGTTCCTCATCCATAAAGTTCACAACATCCCAACCGTATCTTGAAAACTCGCCATCTAAAAATCTGTCCATCAGAAACATCTGTCCGATGACGTTGATTAAATTCAGTACTTCGCAAATGACGAAACGTGTAAAGTATATATTATGGCCAAGCATGTTCCTGTGAAAGTATTCACACAGCACCTTACACCTGTTGTTCATAGCTGCTTGATCTAAGGATATTAATTTGAAATCGCTGACCAGAGCTTTGGCTTTGCCACCTTCCCAGGATTTCCAAAGATAGCGAGGAACATAGAATAATATAGCTTGGAAAAAAAGAATGAAGCAGACCCATTGGTAATACTTATGGTGAATCACTGGATCTTCACTTTCCACGTACGAACTAACGCCTTCGTATAAGACGTGAATGCCAGGTTCTCCAACTTTGTTTGGAACGGTAAATGTTGATGTAATCCAACAATAAACATTTATAACGTGAGCTGGTAGTGATCCTTCAGTAATGCAACTAATTGGGTCGCCGAAGTATTGACGGGAGGTGTTCAGCAAAGAAAAAATTATTAAGATAATCATTGTCGCCTTATAATGTAATCGAAAGACGTTATTATCTATACGGACCTCTTCCAGTTTCAACAATGATCTAATTCCACCAAGAACATCAAACATGATTGCTTATAAATGCACCTGGTAAATGAGAAAATGCACCATTAATTTTCAATGACATGTTAAAAAAAATAAATATTTGTATTAATACGATACATAATAATTTCACAAGTTAAATGTCCATTTAAACACGTTTAATGAACAAAATAATAAGATCAGCGGAATAATATTTATTAAATTTTTGACAGTTTACCAAAGCACATAAAACAACAGAAACAAAACTGTCAAATATATTTTGATTTTTAAGTATTAGTAACATTAAGTCTAAAATAATAAATCCAAAAGTTGTGTATAAAATTATTACACCTCTTGTATTTCTTGTAATTAAAATTTTAACCGTTCATTTAATAAATTATTTTGTCCTGGACATTAGGAACCAACCGTGGGACTTCTTTATCATTTTCTATCTTGTTTATTTGAATTAAGAAATCATTTAATTATTTTTAACACGATTTATTAATTAAGCGTTCATTACAATAAGAATGACGCTTACGAAAATAATTATGACATTCATTTAGAAATTTTGAAAATAACTCAAAATAAAATGTGTCCATTATAAAATTGTCTAACCGAGTTAAAGAGCAGTTATAAATTACTATTATAATTTATTTTGTTTAAATATAAAATGTTTTAGTATTTACTATGTACCAAAGTTAAGGAAGAACCAATACTCAAATTTTATTTTATTTGTATAGTTGTTACATTAAAAAATATAAATAGAATAAGAATAAATAAAAAGAATAGAATAATCAGAAAGATTATTATTTGGTATGATTTACGTTTTCCATGTTGTGGCTTCTAAGGTTGCATCTAAAGTATGCATAAATAATATGCAGTTATTTTTATTTCTAACTATTTTAATTGTAATATTATACATATTTTATGCTTATGTTATTAAAAATTATATTTATTGAGAAACACCTTTTCAACATTTTTAAAATATTGAATGTTTTATGATTTCAATTGTTAAATCTAATTGGGAAATAAAAATTATTCTTTATTTCCCCAATCACAATAGTTTATTGTAATGAATTTTTTTTTTGACAAAACTTAATAATTAAAGTAAAAATAAATATACGAACCAAAGAAATATCTTATATAATGAACACATACTATTAAACATCAGAGTAAAAATTGGAATTTCAAAAATTGTTTATAAGTATATTCTTCCTTGGGAATTAAATATTAATTGCATTATTTCGTGAACAAAATTTATATCATTTATTTTAGGAACAAAAATTTTCTACTTTTTATAAAAATTATCATTTGATTTGTAAATTGTATTATATACTGTAAAGAGTAATATAATTGAAGTATGGATTCATTATGCTTTTAAATATTTTAAAATTAAAGTTGCCAAATTAATGGATCATTAGATATCAAAAAATAAAACTTATTAATGAAGAAAGCTTTTTATATCTTTACGTATAATTACGATTAAATGTAAAATTATCTATTAATCATTTGAATTTATACTACACTCAATTAATAGAACTTAAAGTATGGTCAGTTTCAAGCAAAATATGTACATTATTACAAAAATGTACATACGAATTTACATTGAAATTATTTTTCGTAAATTAATTTGTTTTACAGAAATGACACTATTTTTAGAATTACAAAAAGTCTTCTACACTTTATAAATATAAATAAAGTAATTTCATCAACATTATTGTAAACTGAAGATCGTTTTATTTACACACAACTTTTCTTAATTTCAAATGATATTTTTCATAATATAGACTAAAACTGAAATTATACCAAATTATGTTATTTGAGTAATAAAACGTACACATATAAAGTGTTGATACATGATTGTAAAATTAAGAAAATGGTTAAATTACCGAGAATACTTACGAAACTGATTTAGGAAAATCTGTCCACTGCCACTATACTGTGTATTTAACCGTATGTGTTAAATGAATGTGTACTGCACTTTCATATAACAGCTGTAGTCGAAAGAAATATAGTATTTATTTGTAACAACTTAACACGAGAGATGTTTAATATTAAATATTGAGTAACTCTTACAAAATATGTATATATAAGGCAGAAGTTAATATGAATATAATGACAAAGATAAGACGAGCATTGAATTTGAATATATTGATAAGTTTTGTGATATATCAAATTTGATTATAAAAATATTTTAATGACATGTTTAATATTGGATTAACTATTTATTATACCGAGATTATCTGTCATATATCAAGATTAGATCTGATATAATAATTTAATATTGCACAAGATTTTTAACAAAATTAATTATTATGAGAAAAAGTGAGTCAAAAATGTTAAGTAGGTCTTTAGGCTTTCTGATGTAAGTGTATATTAATATACGAAAATGTTATACTTATTATACATGAATAATTATATAATCTCTACTATCTTCACATTCCACATTATAATAATTTTACTCATATTTCATGTAATGTATTATTTTGATACCTAAAATGATTAAATGTACTTTTATAACAGTATAGAAATTTGTATACTTTTTTAAAATAAATTTAATTTAATTAAGAAATTTGGTGAATTATCAAAATGTTGAAGCCTTATTTAATATTTAATGAAACTAAGATTGTATTTTTAATTTGAGTAAAATATGCCTTAACTATGGTGAAAATATAAATATTCCGAAAAAAACCGCGATAATAGCAAGAATAATGAACCAAAACCTTCAAAAATGTTATATTTTTGGATTAATCGCATTAACAGATGAAATATACAATATAATATAATAATATAAGATATTACAATTTGCAGTCACAGGAAGAAATGCTAACTTCATAATAATGTATGAAATAAAATTATTCTTCCAGATTAAAATAATTAAATTTCATCATGTTCTGTTTTTCCACTAAAAATGTGTTGTCTTGGAATTCGATGTTTTAATAAAATATTTAATACATAAAAAATTATACATTTTAATAATTCTAATTAGTGTAAAATAATTGTATCCTTAGAGAAAGCATTTTTTAAATATGTATCATTTTGAAATCATTACTTTTTTCTATACCATGCATTAATATGCAACACTAATTAATAATAATATTTATTACACTGAGATCAATACAGAAATGAAATTAAATTTTAAATTAGTACTATTAATCTTATTAATATTTATTATTCAATACAAAATCTTAAAGTTTTAGCATGTATTATTTAAATGTAATTAGGATTTAAAAGAAGTATTCATAAAGTACGTTATGCAATTGAACATGTTAAAAGCGGATTAAATTATTATTTTGAAGAATTGCAGCATATATATATTTGTAATTTATTCTTTTTTTTTAATAACATAAAAGCGACCATAAATTATTTAATAATTAATAGCAAGCAAGTGTCAAAACTCATGAATTTTTATTGCAAATAAAAACATTATTACTTTATTGTCAACAATTCTTCTGTGATTGTTAATACTCGGTCTAAATACTGGAAAAGTTAGCAATAATAAAAAAAAATTTATTAGACTGTGTTAAAAATAAATCTGGAAAGATACTTCACGTTCCAGTAAAACACGATTTTACCAGTAAACCGCAAGTCTATTCATTTTATTATGGAGTCTGTCGGGGTCAGTCTACTCGGACATGAAACATAAAAAAAAATAAGATTTTGAACAAGTATTTCTTTTTATGAAGATTTGAAGTTTATTTCATATTATGTACTCATTACACAGATGCATTAAAGCAATTTCTATAATATTTTCTATACCATGTAGGCTTAGATCTAGCTTTAATATTTTTTAATATTCTTTAAAGAATTAAACTAACAACTCGGTGCTTGCAAATCAAATCAGAGTCCAAGAAAAATTATTTATAAAAGATATCTTTTTCGACGCCGAGTTTTGAGTATGAATTAAATTGCTTTTTCTCTCGTGCTCATATCAAACTAATTTTTCACGAATATTAACATTTCTAATGTCTATAAATGTGTTATATGGATAACTGCTTTGAAACATCCATATTTAATTATTTTTAAATCTTTAAAAATTTAAATAGCGATTTAGATAGTAAAGAAAGATAAACCGTGAATTTTTTGGCAATTGAGAGGTTGTATTTACATTAACCAAATGAATAAAAGTTACAAAATTAATTTTTCTAATGAAAAAAAAAAGGGAATTTGGTAATTTTTTGAATTTTAAATTTGTATTTTATATGAATTACGAAACATGAGTAATATTCCACGTGCAACTCATATCCAGAAAAAAGTATTCTGGATGTAAGATGAATAACATTTGAGTATTCTTTATCAGACTGTACCCAGACTCATTTTTCTATACAGTATAAATATACATTTTGAAAATATAGAATTATGCATTATATGAAATGTGATTTTTCCTCACAGTAATCTTACAAACTGAACTTGCATAAAATTTCATACAAAATTTAAAATGAATAAGTGATCATTTAAATCATATTTAATAAATACGCATTAATTAAATATTATAAAATTATTACGCATATCTTGTAACAGATGGACGAAATATAATTTCGATAAAATAAAAAAAATGATTTATTAATATTTTTAGTTCAATGTTATTTTATTATTTATATTTCATTTTAATTATATTTGACATATATTAAAATAAAAAATCGATAACATTTTTGGACATTTCGAAGGCATTAAGTCGATAACGATTTTTTAATTTTTAATTTTAAATTTTTATTTAAAACAAGACTAAGGTAGAAACATTTTTTCCATCAACTCTTCAAAATTCGATTTGATCGAGAAAGAAAGTTTACGCAATAAATTACTCTAATAAAATTGATAGAATATATATCAACCAAGCTTTTCTTATTAATTTCAGATGAAAAATGTCTTTAAATTCATTTAAATTACAACACAACGCAAATAATTAAGTAACAAATTAATTTCTTAAATTAAATTATATTTGCATTAGTTGCATTATTTAAACTGCTTTTCTGTAATACCACTTAAAAAATTTAAGAGTGAATTAAATTTCAAATTGCATGAACTGTTCTATTGCTCTGATCAACCACTATTTTAAACAATATATTTACTATCTTTAAAATGTAAAACAAATGTTTTAAATTAAAATGATTGTTTAGAAATTTAAATATTTTATACATCTTTAATTTTAAATTACTTAATTTAATTTATGTAATATTATTTCTTTGTAGAAGTGGATAACAAACATTCTTTAGTACTCAGATATACCATTCAAGTATATAAAATATAACATATTTCATATTACTGAAGTTGTTTTAGTATATTCAGAAATACGCCACAAAGATTATTTTATTTTTACTGAAGCACAGGTTCATATTTTTAAACATTAATTAGGAAATCTACGTATTTTAAAATAATTAAAGTTACTCATATTGGTAAAGGTACTTATATCAAACAAACTCATACCTACTAAGAGTCTATGATTACAAAATTCATTAGTCCTTTGAAATAAGAATATTCGAATACAATTATTAAGTAGAAACTAGACGTTAATTATTTATAAATTAGCATTTTGAAAATTATCAAAAGTTAAATATAAAATTAAAACTAAACATAAATATAAAATGAAATACAAATTAAATAATATATATTATACAAAAAAATCATTATGATAAGAGAAACTTATCTTAATGTAGGTGCAATAAAAATACATGATTATTCTAATATTAAAAACAGCATTAATATATATTTAAATGCAATTTGATATAATACAAAATTTATCAAGTTATTTAAGTTTGAATTTATTTTATATCAAGTTAATTACAATAATTAATTGAACTTCTGCCTTACATATATTGTAGAACCTATCAAATTATTAGTTTTAACTTTGTTATTTTGCTTT
>JABFOX010002776.1:0-11046 GCA_022817665.1 Axea sp. ZL-2020 | reverse complement strand
TTNTTTTNTTNTATATTTTTTTTTTGTTTTTTTTTATTTTTTTTTTTTTTTTTTTTTTTTTTTTTTTGTTTTTTTTTTTTTTTTTTTTTGTTTTTTTTTTTTTTTTTTATAACTACTTTAATTATGTAAAAACTAAGAATTTGTTCATAAAAAAATTACATAATACATTGACTGTATGTTTAGTCAAAGTTGCAATCTTTTTTAGGTCTTTTTACATACTTTCTTATGACCGCAAATTCAATATTTTAAATATCTTTTTGTTTAACCTATGTACATATTTGGAACAATCAATACATGGTATAATGTGTATTGTTTTCGATTTATTCAAGTTCTTACATTTTAATTTGTTTATAAGACGAATTTTTTAAAAGAGGTTTTTGTTTTGTTTCTTATTTTTTTGTACATATGGAATTAATATACTATTTTTATACGAATTCTCTTTATTATTGTATTTTTATTGATGATGCTGTTTTTGTTATTAAGTCTGAATTTCATACATTATTGTATAAATTGTTTTGAGTATTGATTGTTCATAATTGCATTCGTAATAAAATTAGTATTCTCATAGATATATTCCTTATTATTCAAGTCTTTTATTTTATCAATTAAAATTATATCTTATGGAATTTTTTTAATCAAGTCATTTCAAGATCATAACAGTGAAAGAACATTCCATGAATTAAAATTAGACAGAACAGCGGTTGATTTAATTCACTTATGAGCTCTTATTTAGATCGTAGTAAAATTAATTTATTTTTATCCTGTATAGAAACATTAATGTAAAAAAGTAATTCATAAAAATAAAAATGTGTAATTATACATAATACTTTATCTATATAGTTGTATTTTTAAAATTAATACACTATTAATAATCATTATATTACATTACAATTTCTTGAAATAGGACCGTAGAAACACATTCAAAAATCTTACTACAATTCTTTTAAATCAATATTTTTAAAAACTAATAAAGTTGTAAGCTAATTAATTTTCATTGATTTATACAAATAAATAATCACATTATTTTTAGTATTTTATAGACTTGCAAAAAAACAGAATAAATGTATATTTTTATTACAATAAAACACACAAGTTAAAATTATGTAAATAATAAAATACTACAGACATACACATATACGTGTATATATTTCAAAAGAAATCAATGACCCAATAAAAAAAAGCAATTGTTACATAAAGTAAAATGAATATAACATCTGAATATGAAAGAAATTTACAAAGTTAATTGTTCGATTTTTATTTTTTTTACGACTTTATGAATCATGTTAAACGTTTTTTCGATAAATTTTTTTATATCGGTATTTATACAGTAGAAATCTAGCAGTGGAATAATTTTGCCAGAGTATTTGAATACATTAAATCTACAGCATAAACTTAGATTGATAAAATATACTATACAAATTTAAATATCAATGAAGATTTATGTAATGAAACTTAATTATTAATTGTAGACTTAAATAGCAATTCATTGAAATATATAAAGTTAAATGGAAACAGGTCTAATGAAATTTGTATTTTTTTTTTATCATCAAAAAATATTAAATTATGAAAATGTTTGTTTACTTTAAAACAAAGATAGTTTTCAACAAAATTATTAAAAAATAAGTTACAAGTTTAACACTGCTTTATTTTTTACTTTTAATTAATTATTATTCTATAATATTTAAATACAAATAGTACTGATAAAATTCATTTATTATATTTTAATTTTAAGCGAAGCAAATGTATATTTTGAATGCCCAAATACCATAGTTATTTGACATAGAACCAAACAGGTTTTTAAAATCGTTTTTACAAGTAATCTACAAGAAAACGTAAATAACAAATTTGGCAAATGCAGCTGCCTGTATTTCAAGAGAATTTTTATTAAATTTGACTGTATACTGTGAAAAATTATGATATTTTGAATATATATTTTTTATGTTTTATATATAATAAACACATTTTTATAAGATATTTGTATTTTGTAGATCATTTTCGTTAATATCGGTCCTGGAAAATTATCTTATACCAAAGTAAGATTTAACTTGATAGAGCATAAAAGTAAAATTATAAATAATCTTAGTATTTATAAATCTAAAAGAAATATTGACATATTTTCAAATTACAATTAAATTAACGAGATTATTATTTAATGTTTAGAGCATCATTATCTCACATTTTTACACATTTCTATTAAATGAAAATTTAATTTTCAATGAATTTATATAATAAATAACTAAACTTTTCAGTGCGCAGCAACACTTTACAAATAACTAAGGAATCGCGGCTGTGGAAATGTATGTGATTTTATTTGTTTATGACAAATATCTAACCAATTTATATATTTGGTACATTAGGTTTAGTTAAGAAATATATTAAATTATATTCAATTGATATAAAAATAAGATCCCAAAGGAGTAAATTGCAAAATAATACCCCCTTTGACTGCATGTAATGTCTTTCACTAAACAATAATATTTTTAAAAAATTAAATTTATAATTAATAAATTATAATCAACGGTCAATTAAATTGCCTCAATATTCATTAATTTATAGTTGAAATCAATTATAATTAAAATTCATTTACATTTTGTTTTTCGAATATCATGCATCAATATTATACAAAAAACAAAAATAGAATTTATTCTATAAAATAAAAACTGTTTTTGATGGTGAAATTTACCGCCCTCTGTATTATTAATATTTAGTCCAAAACTCCAAATTCTGGTAAAAAGTCAAAAACTGCTGTTACCTGCAGTAGCTCTAATAATCACGTATAATCGTGTGTTTTTATTGTATTTCTGTAACCTTCCGGTGAAAATGGCGACCTGTCTGCTAAGGATTGGCACCGCTCTGCGGAATTATTCCAATAAAACTACGCATACTCGGGTAAATTATTAATCCTGTTTACAATCGCACGGTGTAATATAAAAGTACTGTTTTTCATTACTTGGCAAATTTTTTTACACTGATTTTTCTTTATTTTAATATTACCACTGTTACCTTACATAATGCAATATTAAATGTTTAAATTTACAGTGTACATGTTATATACTATTTTTGAATCATAACTGTCAAATCTACATAATTTTACCCTTTTACACATTGTTTCAATATTATATCATGTCACATAGCCTAAAGTAAAAGTGTAAATTACAAGGAACTAACCTACATTTTCACCTATCTTTGTTTATTAATATCTATAACTATTTATGTTTATTACTTTATGTTTTTTAACTGGGGTTTTAATTTAACTTCAATTTTATAAATATAATAGTATTTTAGTCAATAATTTTAAATTATTTACAAGTGTTATTGAGTTAATTACATATGCTATAAAAATACTTTGCTTACTAAAATGACTGTTTACAGGATGTAAAAAGATGGAGATCAACAGCAGCTTCTTTAAAAGAAGTATTAATAAATCAGCCACCAACTCAGGTAACATCGTTAGATAATGGAATGCGAGTCGCCACAGAAGACTCTGGTGCAGCAACTGCAACTGTTGGTTTATGGATTGATGCCGGAAGTAGATACGAAACAGATGAAACAAATGGAGTGGCCCATTTTGTTGAACATATGGCATTTAAGGTTTTTATTTATTTATTTTGATGAATTATGATTTTATGTTTTAATGATTAACTTGTAATGATAAAGAAATTATTCAGTTATATCAAAATTTTAGGGTACAGCTAAAAGGTCACAAACTGATTTGGAATTAGAAATTGAAAATATTGGTGCTCATTTGAATGCTTACACTAGTCGGGAACAGACTGTATTTTATGCAAAATGTCTTTCTCAAGATGTTCCAAAAGCTGTAGATATTCTCAGTGACATTATTCAAAATTCCAAATTTGGTGAAAGTGAAATCGAGAGAGAACGAGGAGTGATTCTTAGAGAAATGCAGGAAGTTGAAACTAATCTTCAGGAAGTGGTGTTTGATCACTTGCATGCCACTGCGTACCAGGGTACACCTCTGGGACGAACCATTCTTGGACCAACAGAAAATATCAAATCTATTTCGAGAAATGATCTTATCAATTATGTAAAAACCAATTATGGACCTCCAAGGTTTTTACATACTTTTTAAATATACTTTAGATATGTTTGAATTACACATTTTTGGAATTAGCTTAACACAAACTCGAATTATTGTACAAAATTAATATTTAAAATCACGTTTGTTTTAGATTTGTCCTTGCTGGTGCTGGAGGAGTTGATCACAAACAATTAGTAGACTTAGCTGATAAACATTTTGGAAAACTAAACGGTCCGCATTATGATGAAATTCCACCTTTTGTAACTCCACATCGTTATACAGGTTCTGAAATTCGTGTGCGAGATGATTCCATTCCACTTGCATATATAGCAGTAGCTATTGAAGGTAGATTATATACATTTCAATAACATGTAATTTATATGTAATTTTTTTTTGCCTGGATAGCATATATTTTATATTTAACTTTTTATATTTAATGTAATGATTTGTAGGAGTTGGTTGGGCAGATCCTGATAACTTTCCTTTGATGGTTGCTACCACTCTTATGGGATCCTGGGATAGGAGTCAAGGTGGAGGAGTTAACAATGCAACTGTTTTAGCCAGAGAATCTGCTGAACATGGATTCTGTCACAGCTTTCAAAGCTTTAATACGTCGTATAAAGTAATAACTTATGAATTGCATATGAACTGAACAAATAAGCTATTCTTCTTTAATATTCGTATGTTTTTGCTACTTAGGATACAGGTCTGTGGGGTATTTATTTCGTAGCCAATCCTATGAATTGTGAAGATATGATGTATGGAATCCAAACCGAATGGAAGCGATTGTGCACATCAGTCACTGAGAAAGAAGTCGCAAGAGCAAAAAATATTTTAAAGACAAATATGCTTTTACAACTGGATGGAACAACGGCTATTTGTGAAGATATTGGCAGGCAAATGTTGTTTTATAATAGACGAATGCCGCTTCATGAATTTGAAGCTAGATTAGAGGTAATTTTTAAATAAACTACTGGAAATATAAAATATGTACAATTTTCAAACTGTTGTATATATATATAATTTGTATGGTAATTTTGAAGAATTCTTTTAACATGGATTATCTCTTTTCAGAGTATTACCGCAAAAGATATTCATAATGTTTGTATGAAATATATTTATGATCGTTGTCCAGCAGTCGCCGCAGTTGGATCAGTTGAAAACTTACCAGACTACAATGTTATCCGTAGCGGAATGTACTGGATAAGATTATAAAAAGTTACAAAAGAATCAATCACCGAATATTCTTCGTTTAGCGAAAAATATTGAAATTGGTATATAATGGTTATTAAAATCATGTTATCTTCTTCAACATTTTCTTGAATGTTGAATATACCATGTATATCAAATTTAATACAAATGATAGAAAATTGTATAAAATGATGTAAAGTATTTATTCTAATATGTATAAGGAATACAAAATTAAAAGAATGTTGTAATTATTTTATCAATGATTTCTAATTAGAGTGCATAATTTTTATTTTACATGTAATAAGTATTTCCATGGAATCTGTCTGTTTGGCTCTCTCTCTCTCTCTCTCTCTCTTTGTCACATGCACACCCCCCTCACACCCACTTTCTTTTTTCCTCACACAATTATAAAAAGAAATGTTTATAGATTGTATATTTTGATTTAATCATGATTCAAACATAATCATTCTTGTCTTGTATGTGCTGGAATATCACAGCTTTATACACCACGTGATATGCAATCAGCATATAACGATTGCATGGAACATTTCATTAAAATCTGGAATCTACAGAATTTTCTTCTCGGAACTGCTAATTATCCGTTTTATTATACGAAATAAACTATTATAAGAACTTTAATGCATTTATTGATTCGTAAAAATGCTATTTATTTTATAAAGGAACTTAAAATACCCATGCATTATTTAAGTCCGTAACTTTTCTCAAGTTAGCTTTGAAGTCAAAAGTTTTAATTCACTGTGCATATGCCTTATGCTATATTAGCAGGGATAACACAAACACATATGTATAATTGATTTTTTAGGAAATTAGTTAACTTGTTTCCAAATCGTAGGATTATTACGAAAATTAAAAAATATATTAGAATAGGCATTATGTAAAGGTGTAACTTATTTTATTCCAGTATTTTTTTGTCAGAGCTATGCGTAGTGATATAAGTACTAAAAACTTGTTATTTTCGCAGCTGAAGCTGAGTGCGATTTCTCGTAGATGCATATAAAATGAGTATATTAAAAAAATTAAAGCATCTAAAACAAAATTATGTATAAAATATAATTTGTACAATGAATTCGTGTACAGTTGTTTTTGCATTACTTTATAAAGATAAATAAAAGTTTGTTTTCTACTTTATCGACTACCCGTAATTAAAATTTCTGTTTTAAGATATAGGTAACAATGTGCGTTTGAAGTAAATTCTTGAATAAATGTTACTTCTGACTGATGACACCACACACCTTGATTATCAATATTAATATTTATTTTTAAGTTTATATTTATAAACAAGCACTTTTAAATTTATAGTACTGAAAGGCGATACCTGTTATTGAAAATATTTAGATATGATAATTTTTGGATTAAATATAAACCAAAAAATGAAATACTCTAATCAAAATTAACACTTGGATGATCCTCTTCATTTTAACGAGAAATAATTTTATGAACACGAAAACTTTTATAAAACAAAAGCACGTTGAAAAAATGATACATGTTTTCCGAAAAGTCTACAAAAAGCATGGTACATTCCGTTTTCAGCTTAAACGGAAGCGCGCGAAATCCGGAAACGGAGAGGAATGGGATGGCTCGTGGAATTAGCATCGATGAAAGTAGTTATAATCAATGCTCACGTATAGCAGGCGTCAAGGGGACAATAATTTGAGGCAGCCCGGTCGTTGTTGGTTGTCGCCACCGTAAGTGAGAAAATTCGATTAAAGTTCTCGCGCATGACCAGAGGAATATCTGCATTCCTCGCGGACTTCTCAAAGTCTGTCAGGTGGCACCACGGCCACGGCTGAGTACTTTTCGACGCAGCATTCCGCGAGCATGTAGCAGCCGACGAGGACACGGTTCGTCCGAGGTTATAACAGAACCGCACGCAAACAAAAAACTAAAGAATTGTAAAATACAAATTCCAAGAAGAAGCTAAAAGTACGGTCCTGTGACCGTAGGAGTACGAGGTCCTGGGGGTGAGATAGCTGTTTAGATGTTCTCTCGCCTATTTCAATGTTTTCGGTTAACATGAATGTATTTTTAGAGGCGATGCGAGCACGTATATGTATATATGTACACGCACACACTCATTTACGCACACACGCACTGTTACACTAAATGCAATTATATGCAGAGAATCGACGCAATTTGCTTTCCATTATGGCTGTTTGGTATTTAGCGTTGTTTTTCTTAGTCATCTCACGCGGTACTTGTCTCTACAGTCGTTGCAACGCTAAACGAATGTCCCTCGAATCAAAAACCAACATTTCTGCAACACACTGTTTATTGTTTACAAACATTGACGGTGTTTACGAACGTTCTTAGAATGTGCTATTGGAATGTTTGGAATTTTGTATTGATGTTTACAACTAATCGACGAACTTGAACAACGTTTGTTGACGTTATACCGAAAAAAAGCATGTCACGTTAATAAAATCAACGTTCAATTTAAGTACTTGCCAACGTTCTCTGAATAAAAAGTAGCTTGCTTTTAATACACGATTGAAATTTAATCGTGAAAGTATTCAAACATTTTAACATCATTTTCCGTTATATTTCTCTCATTAAACGGTAGATGTGTAAAAAGTCTGTAATGCATTTGTAAACTGTTTCGTAAAGGAAATTGTTGGTTATGAATAAGAACTGAATTCATCCTACTCTCCTTAAACTTACAAGTCAACATCATTTTAAAAATGTTGAATCCGAGTAATAAGTTCAATTGTTTCATAATAACCTTAATACGAACACTGAGTTATAGGTCTGATGCATAACATAAATACTGGTATATTTGCTCCAAAATTTGTAAGGATGTTAAATTTTATTTTATTTTATACGAACTTAAAATTGTACAGAATGACGATGTCCTGGAAACAAATATTTATATGTGCACACGTATATATAAATGAGCTAAATTATAGCAAGTGAAAATAATTCATCGCACGTTTAAATTCTTGAACGATGTTTAAACATAAAAAGATAATATGTTTATAAATGGCTGACAACTGAAAGAGGTTAATCCGATAGTCAATAATTAGGACCAGAAAGTACGGAGCTTATGAAGTGCGAGCACGTATCGGCCATAATCTTCAACGTAAAAGTCGGAGCGTGTAAAACCCTGGTAACTGGCAATGAAATTAACCCATCTGGCTACAGCGTAGGGGCGTAGTAGACCAACGCGACGCAACTAGTTGATTTATCGGTGCTTTCGCGCAGTGAAAACTAGCTGGGTGGTTGAATTAGATTACGACGCGTGCACAAATTGCTTTATTCAAATGCAATTCTGGGGGTGGCATGACTTATTTATGCGAGGCTCAAAGACTGTCATAGATCAGGACGCGTCTTTTTCGCTGCATGAATTGTTGCACTTTTCCACCGCTCGCGTTTAGAGCACCTGTGACGAAATGCAATTATGCAGAATCGACGAAAATGTGCAACTCATAAATGCACAGCAGGAACAGACAAATTTCCCTTCTTCGACCAGTTCGAATTTGCTCTCGGTCTTTAATCGATTTGTTCCCAATTGGACCTTTCCACTGTTGTTTTGTTTCACACGAGTCCGAACAAGAAACTTTAATAATCACTAAATGCTAAATTACATTAAGTTAATCTGGTCATTTAAGTTTCGTACAGAGCTTTAACGAGGTAAATCAAAATGAGATTGAGTGGACCCACGGTTTCTTCGTTAAGTTTTACTATTATTTTAACAGTTCTGAATTTCAGCGAAGACTTGGTTATATTTACATAACGATATCATTAGGATACTGTGCCAAAATATACATACGTGGGAAATGAATCGATAAATGCATGTAACAATATGTGTTTTGTGAGTTACATATCTTTCCTAAACATAAGATTCGTACGTGTCTATTTTTACATGCAGTGTTTCAGTTTTATTGATCATGGAATTTGTTGAAATAAACGGAGGTAGTTCTTGAAGGCTGGGTGAACAACATATTTATTGCACGGATTCCTCAAATTCTCATGGTCGTAAGAAAAGAATCTTGCTGAAAGCGGACAAATGTCTGTCTTGTGAAAGAACTTCGAATCTCCTCAGTATGTGAGAGGATTGAGGATGGATTCCTGATAGATGCCATACAACTATGAACATCCAGACGTAAACCTGTGACTAAGAATTCGAAAACCTGGTATAGAACATGTACCATCATCTTCTCTACAACCATTTAAAATCTCAACTTTTCATTGCGTTACATCCGCGTCGTCGACTCAATCATTGCTGTTTCCCTTTCATCAAATGACTGATTTTTAAATGAAACTTATATTTATTGTACAGTAAAAAGAGCTGAGAGAAAACTTGACGCGAATAATTTCATGATCTACAGTCAGTTGATTTATTCGATGAATATTATTATTGCTTTTACTGCAATATTGAAGATAAGATCTTAGCTGAAATACCCAATAAGCGATCCTCTTCATCCCATTGATTCAAATCTTTTTCACTACGTAAAGCCTGATGATGACATTTTTGATGCGCATCCGTTTGTCCTCGAAAAGTTATTCATCCGAAATCACAGGGCTATCTATCTTTTTCGTCAAGAATATCTCGCGACAGACGTTCTGACAGTCATGATACGTCGATATAGGTAAATTTGGTATAATCTTTTCCTTTGCACCACGTCACGAAGAAAATAATTAACTGCACAGCACCGCACCAGTTCGATTGCACTCATATGCACTACTTTTTTAATAAAACATATGTATTAATTTATTAATTCAAATGTTTCAGTTTCAGGTGAAATTATGAAACGGAGCGTTGTGGATTAAAATCAACAAACATGCACAATTAAAAACTCATCAGATTAAATACAAATGAGTTTTAATATAACGGTTTTTCGGTTTACAATTTCCATTATTATAATTCATTAGGTGAAAGGAAAAATTATCAGCTAATAAAAATGTTTTTAAGACAATTATTTTTTGTACACCTTGGATGTTTAATTTATAGCACTTTTTAAACAAAGTTATTTCAAGTGTCGTTAAACAATTCTGGTTTATAGGCTCATCGAATGTTTCTTAGATTTAGTTAGGAGATTAATGAAAGTCAGTCTATGTCGCATCTTCGCGATGGTTGTTTTAAAACAAAAGAATTGTTTAGTTTTTTAATTGATATAAAAATATGTATAATTAAATTTTAAGAAAATGGTACAGTGGATACTTATAACTCATTTTAATTGTGGTTAAAGTATACAAATGGAAAAGATAAAAAAAAAAAAAACAAAAAAAAACAGAAAAATAAGCTTCTTGGAAATTTTATTTTTCATTAAAGATAAGAATAACTAATTTGTATGGAAGTCCAATTTGATTAAGTCGAGATTTCAATTTCTACTCCTATTAAAATATTAATAAAAAATTCTATAATAACTAATTTAATTTAATTATGCTATTATTTATAAATAAAGCAAAAAAAAATACAAAACCTTTTAATTAAAAACATTTTAATGTATTAAAATAGTACTAGATATTATCTATTGAGAAATATATACAAAATATGTATACAATGAATATATAAAAAATAGTCCATGTGAGAAGCGTTAAATTTAGTATCTCCATATACGTGGTCTGCATCTATCTCTATCTATATCTAAGATACAGATTTATAGAAATCTGTAACTTTTATACAATAACCAAGTAACATGAAATTATAAATTAAACATATAAACATCCAAACAAAATTTCTTTATATAAAATTCAATGCTTTATTATTTTCATTATGTTTGAATACATGGAAATATATTATTTATAATTACAAATTAACTTAATTAAAAGTTTATCATAAGTCTGAACAATTGTTA
>JABFOX010002775.1:0-11049 GCA_022817665.1 Axea sp. ZL-2020 | reverse complement strand
CAGGGTCAAAAATATTTGTTAATTGTGACGTCTGTCAGAGGCCTTTGCAAGTAGATTACACGGATTTGACAGCCTCTAAGGTAAAATATCTGGAATTGAGAAAAAGGTTTCTTTCCAGCATTCAAAACATCTGTTGATTCAAAGCATCGTTTCATAAAAATAATTTTAAAGAACAGAAATTTGGTGTTGTTTCTTGAGAATCAATAGTAAATACAATGACATCATTAAATTTGGTACATGTTTAACGCTAAACGATAGAAATTATCTCAAAGTACTCAATGTTTGGTTAAGTGATTTAAAAAGCACAGTACGATTAAGAGAGGTTACATATTAATTGGTTTCTTACAATTTGGCATTTTATTAATAAAGAAAAACAAAAAGTAACTGAATAATCTAAAAAAAATTAAATTATATCATGAGCGTGTGAAAAGATTGCGAAATAAATTGAAAAATATCGAAAAAGTTATATTATTTGCTTAAAAATATCCAATAAACCAAGACTAATAGAAATGTTGAAAAAAGTCATTCAGATGTTATCAGATCTATCAGTCGTTATATATTAAGCCTATGCTGTTAAATTTATTGTAATGGCATTACTATTACCAGCTTAAATTTCGTACTACGTTTAATCGGCGAAGTCGGCAGGTCTGATGAAAATAAAATCAAGTTTCTTAATATTTTTATCGATCCACATGTATTAGGTGTTCTACAAAATTAGTGTTAGAGTAATTATTGAAACACCATTATGTTTTGAAATGTATGATACGAAAATAAAAACAACTAGCTTTAATTTGTACTGAATAGGTGTGTGCTTTAAATAATTTTTATAATAGAAATAAAGGTGTTTTGGTAGTAGTGAAAAATATTTCTTAAAATTATCTATTGAATTCATTAATTGGAGTGGAACAAATTTTTGTACGTATCGGAAGTAATAATTTATATTTAATTGCAGACGTACATTTTTCTCCTTTATCACTTGAAGACATAATGTCAATTTTGTGATATAATGCGTTATGTCAATACCTATATTTTTGATTGTGTATAATATTTTATTTAAAACTTTTCATGCTGTATTCCTTTATTTCTTACTTTGTTATTATTTACTGTATTTCTTTGGGCATACCGGTCTGTATGTTTGTAAAAAATAAATAATATTATTATTTAGTAAAATTTAACTGATAAAGTTTAGGTAAAACTGATGTATCTCCGAACATTTTTAATACCATTAATTAATGCATATTTTTAATGATGTATCGAATCATAATTATTCGTACTTTGAACGTGATTACTAACATGATAAAATAATTGTTGAAAATCAGATTTCGGTCGATCCAGATTGATTTCTTTGACGAACCTCTTGCAATAAAATTAAAGAAGTATTGAAACAGATCTAGATAGTATGCTGACTTATAAGTAGAAAGATTTATAGTCAAGACTCATCTTTCTTAATTTCAAATTCACTAACGAAGAGTCGATATCGAAAGAATCTTTCAAGTTTGAGATGCAATGGAGCTGTTCGTGACGGTTTGTCGATTTTCTCGTTACGTCCACTTTTGCTATCTCCTTCGTTTTGTTTCAACAGTATTTTTAGACTCGTTATTAACAATACCGCTGTCCGAAACGTTTGACTAAATAAATGGTTATTGTTTTATCGCCGTTCTTATTATCTTCGTAATTAAATCAATTATTTTGAAATAATATTATAATATTGGGAATATTTACATCATCTAATTTTTTCTAATATGCCAAATTTCTGGTCGATAAAATAACGATTCATTTTCTAAATATACATTTGATTCTACCAATTTTTTTTCAGTGCACAATACGTCTCGTTATGCTAAAAAAAATTAGTCATTAATATTTATTATCATATTTATATGAGAGCTTTATATTAAATTCTAGCACACTCAAAATTCCAACTATCATAATTTTCCATTTAAAAGAAACGAAATTTATGAAGTTCATTTTGCTTGTTTATTGTATGTGCAAGTGCGACCGACTATTCACTTTATTTTACTACTGTGGTATGTAGATTTGACCTGAACAAGTCAGTATAATAACAAAGTATAATTACTTGCTTTGAAATGACGAAATGCAAACGGGTCAGAAATTTCATACCGTCTAAATGGATATGCGTGGAATTTGAATAACTGTCGAATGAAAGATAGTAGCGCCCGAGTAGCATTTCAAAATCAATTTGTCTCCTAGTGAGAAAGGCGCGCTCACAGCCCTTCTTCGAGTCTAGCACTCGTCATTTCCTCCAATTTGGGTTGTAAATGTCATCTGAATATATCTTCAACTTACTCAGTTAGGTCAGCAACTTCATTTCTTGTACGATCGCAATATCGGCTACGAAAGAATTTGGTACTTGATATTATTTTGTGTAAGAAACTTAATTAAAAGCAAAGTAAAGCTCATCTCTGTTAAAGTGCAATACATATTCAATTAACTTACAAAATATTTTTGTCTTTACAACAAATAGTTTTTAATACTCTTTAGTCATAATTATGATAATATGTGTGCTGAATTTACGTATATGTGTTCAATGGAATGAATATCAATAAAATTCGATTACATCGCTGCCAGGACATCACTGAGATACTGTCGAAACATTATCGAAACTTCATCAGAACATCGTCGTAACATCATCATAATCTCATGAATAGATAATGTCCATAAAATACGTTAATAGTATACACGTAAAACAGTACAGGTCTTATGTTTAATGTTTCTGTTCTCCTGCGTAAAGTAAATGTCATTTGCTCTCGTAAGAATTTCTAATTCTCGGCCTCAGCCTCAGGTGAATATCTAATTTTTTGTCCTCTAATTAATTGCCCTTTAACAAAATAATTATGTCAAAGAATTTAAAAAAATCTGTAGATAGTAAGAAAATGACATAATTAATTAGAAGAATTAAGTTACGTTTAATTAAAACACAGAAACAAAATAAATCAATTTATGTAAATTAAAATTTTAACTTTTTTTTAATCATATTTTATTTTGTCAACAAATATTTTAACTTAATTTTAACTTGCTTAAAATCTTTTAAATCTAGGACACATGTTTTTAAAGTTTTCAGTTTTTATAATTTCTTCAGGATTTTCAGTTGTATAAAAGAAATAGAAATGTGCGTATACGAAAACTTAAACGAAAAACTTAAGTTAAAGTTATGCTTGTCATAGAACATTTATTTGTCGATTTAGACATTGGGAATAACTATAACTGCAATTTTAGTTGATTTTTACGTTATTCAGCTTTTTAGTTGTTTTTATCGACCTTCTCAGTTGATTCCAATAAGTATATTTTAAAACAACTAAATCTGTTATAAGTGTAGAAATTGGCTAAACTTTCTCTTATTTTTATTAAAATATTCGTTTCGATGTAAAATAAGTAATAATACGAAAAATGTGGTCCATGGGATTTGTATATTATATTCAAATAGGCAAAATTTGTTTATTAGAGTACATGTAATTAAGCTAAATAGAATTCCTCTTGTGTTAAATAGACATTGTAAAATGTACAATCCTGTCACTCATAGATAAAGACATTAATTTTAAGATTATTGTATTAATAAAGGCAGTAATTAATTTAATATTACAACATTACACATCATCTAATAGTTTTAAAAGAATAGAAATGTCACAGTCAAACTTATTTTCATGTTGTGTAATTTTTTAACGCGCTCTTTTATACAGTATATTTTATTTACTTTTAGAAAAAAGATCTTGAAATTCAAAAAAAAAAATGTACAGTTATTTATTTTTTAAACTATTATATCAGTTCAGAAATTATTTGACAACGATTAAAGTTTCAGAAGGTATGAAACAAATTATAATTAGAATTTAATTATGTTGCCGTTTAATATTGTTACATGATATTTAAGATATACGATATATATAATCAACAATAAATGTTCATATACTTCTAATCTAACTAAATTAATTTACAAAAAGTTAAAAAAGAATTTTAGTATTTTACTTGGAATATGATGTGCACACGGATTCATTACAACTCATTTTAAAATTTTGCAGATATTCTGTAAATTTTGTAACCTTTACAAGACTATACGGAAGATAAAAAGATTTGCAATACAATTTGTAATAAAATCTTACAAATCTAAGTCATAAACTTCGTCCATTTAATGAAGACAGCTTGTTGAATATAGATATAAATTAAATGTGTAGCATATATCACTGCTAATGTAGATTATTTATGAAGTATAAGATTTGTATTTGTAGAATTATGGAATCAATTTTTCTTGCAAACTTTTTTTTTGTGGTCAGTATCGGAAAAAAATGTGAAATGTCAGAGAAAATGTAAAATTATATGTTAAAAGTTCCAAAAAGGTTTGTAAGCAAAAATATAACATGTAAAACTTATATTAGTTTTGTGGATTTTAAATCAAATTTGATTTAGTTGAATTTATTTTAATTTCTATTTCTTCCTAATTAAATGCACTCTTAAAAATCTGTTTAGTTATATTTTTCGGTTTAGTTTTTAGCCCTTAATAAATATGACACTCTTAGGTGCTTTTTTGATTTATTTTTATTCCTATTTTAATGAACTGAAAATTTTATTCGTAATTATACAAAAAATCGTAATCACTGTGCATAATGATTAAAATACAAGTTTAATAATACACGTGAATACGTATTTCAAAATTGTAAAAGATGCAATAATAAAGTTGTTTTGTACTTTGCGAATAAAACGGATTGTAAAATAAAAATTAATATAAATAATTTTGAATTGTACAATTTTACTTTACAACAATTTTAATTTGAATAATGAAAATTATAATTTATCTGATCATTTTGATAATCTTACAGTAATTTTTATATTGTGTAGTCCACATATTCTCAAAATAAAATATAAATTACAATTTTGAAGATTTGTTTTTTCACAATTCAAATTATTTCAATTAAATTGGATTTTCTATATCATATTTCATAACTATTTGAAGAGGTTAAATTATTCAAATAAAACTATTGGTCTTCTTTCACACCTCATTCATTTCATTTTTCGATATTTTTTAATTGAAAGTGTACTGTATTCATTTATTTTTGAGTAACATTAATTTAATAAATCGCTAATTGAATAGTATTATCAATGAAAATATTAATTTATTATTTTTATTAGTCCAATTACAAGCATCAACCAAGAGGCGTCAGATCTTATTATAGCATTTCAGCTACATGAGTTTATTTTCGTGTAAAGGAAACGTAATCTCACATGCATATTAAATTTTTGCAACCATATTTATAAACATAGCGGGTTGTAATCATCATGTACGCCACGTTCCAAATAAAAATTTCAACATTGTTACATGTTTGCGTTAAATTTTTTTTCTTTAATTATTCATGGCATTTACTTTCTGAAGAGGGTATCAATCATGTTATTAAAGCGGCTTTTTATGCGAATAAAATGTTCCAGGGAAATGAAGCAAGAAAATTTACTTTTATACATGAGTGGCACACACACGTATACCACACATATGAATATTAAAGAATGACTAACAACGAGAACCATGCATCGTGTAGGATTTCCACAGCTTTGAATTTTACCGTAGCGACGCAGAATATAAAAGGTATCTGTTGCAAGAGAGTACCGTCTGACACAAGTCGGCATGTTTCTACTGACGGTCGATCCGAGTGATGCGGATGGATGCATTGTATTATTTATTGTACCTTTTTCAATAAACTCAGCGTATCACGTACGTTATATTCACATTTAAAAATACCGCATTTTTGCATACATAACATTGACAAATTGTTTTTGCGTGACGTCATTATTTAATATTATAAATTACTATATTTCGGGACACAGGATTATGACAGAAATATTTCTTAAAATCAGTAATAAAATCCATTCAAAATTTCTTTTTCACATATTTCAATGATGAGTTCTATCATTATGAAAGATTATTTTCAATACATTACGCGATGAAAATATTGATTCTGACACACAGTGAAGTTTTCATTGCACGTAAATAACGCAGAAATTTAAATTAGAACGATGCATACGAAATACTATTGCAAATTCTTTTTGATGTGAAATCAGTGTTATTACTTCCTACAATTCGTTTTCAGATTTGGAGTATATTTTCTATAGATAAAAAGAGAACTCTTATTTAATTTTCAAACATATTGAAAGAATGTAATTTAGAATATTTTGATAAGTCAGAATGTACGTACAGATACACTTTTCATTTAAATATAACATATAAAATATCGATGCTATATTCATGATACGAAAACTATCAAATCTCTTTTATAATTTTTCATCATGATTTGTTTTGCAAAACAATAATTGAACGAAATTAATTAGAAATCTTTATTTGAATGTTTTATGTGAAATTTTGCTCGAGTATTAAAAGACATTGCATTGTTCATTAGAGAAACTAAAAAAGCCTCTGCTGTTCGTGTTTCTACGTTCAATTAACGAATCGAAGATGAAAATCGAAATTGGTGCAGTTTAAATATGAAATTTCATTGCAGCATTGGATTGCAAGAGACGTGCGCTGTTTGATAGTATACAATTAACCTTCTTCTTCAATGCTTGCGTTACTTAAGAATGGATGCTTTAGTGAATTGGTTTTCAATTCGACAGCATCTCAATCCATCCGACTGATTATTTCTGTTGAATTAATTACTGCCACACCATGTAAATAGTTAATTTTAGATCATGCAGTTAGTGTTTTTACTACTATGTTATCATTTTCGGATAAAATTTGTTCTGTTTAGCTACATATATTTATATCAACGTCCATTTTTAAATAAAACTTTCTAAATATTTTTTTATAAATGAAAAGACGCTTTCGAGCTGTTAAAGAAACTTATTTCCCTTTCTGTGTTCTACAAATGTTTAAAAATATCAACGAATTGCCTCGTTTATTTGACGAATTTCTCAGTAAAATACAACTGACCACAAAGGAAAAATATTTCAAGTCATGCTTGAAGAATTTTGAAGACATTACATTTCAAAGTTTAAGCCGTTGCTTGTGACACATCGTTCATATCAACATCTTGACATCCCAAGAATTGTATTTGCAACAAAAATGTCGCTCTAATGAAAATAATGTGAAACGCAAAATACAATCATATAAATAAATATATAACACGGACTTTAATTGTACAAATGAGAAATTCGGAGTTAAACAATTAATTTTCTTGTTTAAATATTATCATATTGAAAGCGTCTAATCAGAAATGTCAATTTCCGTCTTGTGCTTCTTTTTTATTTTCATTTTTATGAGAATGTTCCAAGGGTTTGATCATATAAGACGGTCGGCGCCGGAAAGACGCGTCATAGATCAAACGATCAAGCACCGTGTGTTTAGCCCCAAGTATCATGAGTGACCGCACTTTTCATTTCACTTTCGTGTATCTCTTTCGCAGTGAAGTCGATATTTGAACAGACCTTTTTTAGACACAATCAGTTAGAGTAAACAAACAAAACAAAAAATCGGTCAATTTTTAAATCAGCATTTTCTTGTTCAAATGTTTATTGGGTGTTTTAATATTATTATTATTTCTAAACAAATGTTAAAATCTGTTTGAAGAAATTTATTTAAAAAACATCGTATTCTATATGTTTTGTTTTCAAAATCAGTAAAGTCTAAAAATAATTAAATTAACTTAGTTATGAAATAAGCGTGAAAAGAAAATCAAGTAACCCTATAGCTTAGATTTTTGCGTTTTGTAAATTATATTTATGACGTTTTCGTTCAGAGAATTTTAACACATCAATAATAATCCTATAGGCTCACGATAAAATGTAGTCAAGAGCTTGTAAAACACTATTTCCTTCTCATCGGTGGATTTGCTGTATCCGATTAAGGTTGTCTGGCTTAATAGCCCCAAAGCGAATTCACCTATTGCGAAGAAGCTTACACGAATACAGCGCGAAACCCTATCGAAATTCTACAACGTGACGCAATTTTTGCACTCTTCTAATGAAATATTTGTCAAACATCAATAAATGCATGAAATTATATTTTTAAACGAAATGAACGGTATAAAAGTGAAAAAAATAAAAACAAGAAAACACAACAACAAGTGATAATCATAAAACGAAAGCTACTATAACAGAAAACTTGCAATACATGAGTTCGAAGAGCAATAAATTCCAAATTTGTATGTATTAGTGGTGTGTGACAAACGTGATAGTTTTGCAGAGAAACATGGTCGACGACGAAATAATGTTACGGTTTCCATGCTCGGTCAGTAAAACTTTTTTGCTATCGTATTTCTGGTCACCGGATACTGAAACAAATGACTACGTACGTAGCGAAGTCATTCGTAAGCCACGCACCGAATGCGTAGAATTTTTTGCTTTTTTCCACAAAGTATTTGGTCATTCCTTTACTCGTCAAAAGAGCGATTAAAACGAGCGACGAGGCGAGGGGAAAGTAAAAATATAGCGAAAAATTGCAGTTCTTTGCGTGATCACCGGAAAGTAGCGGCGAGCAAAAGGCAGTCGAGGAGTTACGATTGTAAAACGAAGAAGAAAAATATTGAGAAAACATTAAATAAGTACGGAATTAACTGTAAAATGTAACATAGTATATAATAAATCAATATTAACACCAAAGATCAAGCCAATGTTTTATCAAAATTATTCCAAAATTGGTGAAGGTAATTTAATATTATAAAAACGTGTATTTAATATTCGGCGTTAATGCTGAGTTATTACTAAAAGGACTCTTCAAAGTTTATTAAATATTTATGTCTTGTTTAATCCATATTTTATTTAAAAAATTCCTTATAAGTACGTTTCAAAATTTGATTTGTTTAGTATTTTAGTTCGACTTGCAAATCAGTCTAGTCCAAAAAGAAAACTGTATAATACGTTTATTCTTATTATAATTTCACAAATAAAAAATATTTCTTAATGTTAAACAAATATTGTTATAACTTTATTATACAAAATCTCTCTCAGTTTAAAAAGAGTATGGTTCAAAAATACTATGTGCTTAAAAATAACTATTAATATCAATCTATTTTGGATGATGTGCAGTTTCTGAAGAATATTTGATTAATATTTTTTAAATTAAAAACTAACTACTTATCTCAAGTATTTACATATAGCATTGTTCTGTATGGAAAGAGCATAATCTATCAATCAAACTTGACGACACGAAATTGCAACTTCATTTACTAAACAATATACAGAGGTTACAAAAGAATTTCATTCCGCTATTCTTCAGTTTAAATCGCCAGATATAAAAGTATAAATTCAGTTGGAGTATTTCCCGAAAATGCGCAAAATCCAGTTTATTGTTCGAAATTAAATTTAGGATACTTGCAGATTATTTTTAAATAATGAATAAAATATAGTTCGAAAAAATTATTTAAATAAACTCAACATACTTTGTGACATATAAGCCAATTCTTGCTCCGCTCCAGGGACGTGGAGGGAAGGTTAATTTTTACACAACGAGGTGCAAAAGTTATTGGAGACTTTTTCTTACAATACTTATTTCTCGAGATATTTTGAGTCTTCAATAAAAAATAAACATCCTGTATAAAACATTCTCACTGCATTAAACCTGTATAAATAATTCAGTTTATTAAGAAATGTAATAAATAACTATTAAAATTGTATTGATCTTAACTAGAGCCAATAACGCGCACATTAAAATATTCATAAACATATTAATGCACTTCTAAGAATACAACGATCTGTCATAAAAATGTCAGGTTCACGTAAAAAAAGGCATTTGACACAGTTGCACGAAAATTCTCGAAAGTGTATAGAAAATCTGAAAAAGTGTGGAAATTCCTTCTAAAAATCTATAAAAGTATATTGGGAGGGTAAAAAAAAATCGAGGAATGTTCTATTAAAAAAACTATTCAATCTTCCTTAGATTATTATATAATAATATAAGGTCTAATAGAAACAGACTGAACAAATCTGAAAACGCTAAAATGCTGCAGACATATTTAAATATACATGAGAAAGATCTTAAAAATACACAAATTAATCCTAAAATAATATATTAAGGTATCCGATCATGTAGTTATGCGTATAACTATTGTTAAAATTCTGCAGTACATAAAAATATAATTAAATTTTGTTGCGTATGTTATCTTTTGTGTTTATACATAGTTTGATGCATGTGGGAAGTAGCAATCAGTTTTGAATGCAACAATACGAAGTTCCTATAAATATGGACAAAAAAACGTGTAATATATTAATATATATTATAAAACACGAAAAAATGTAAAATATACACCTGGTATCATTAAATATCCTATCAGTTTGCATCATTATACCTAAGGATCAACATATTTCAAATTCAATAATATAACGTTTAAAACAGCAAATTATTTACCTGTAAATTTTCCACATTCTGGTTTATTTGCTTGTTTAAATGTCATTTGAACGATAAATATTAAACCTACAAAAATGAAACATGCACCTGTACAGATTAATATAAAGACGTCCGAGCTGGATATATTTTATCTAAATATGTTTCCATGTCATTACATTTTATAAAATTATTTCTTTTAACATACAAAATAATCCTTCACAGCGTATAACACTTCGTTATTTCAGTGAAATCTTTGTGGTCTAAAAATGTTTGTGAGGCTAAGAAATAAAAATAAATTCGCAGGGTTAAATCTGGTAAATATGGTGGATGGCTAAGCTATTCAAAGCCAAATTGATGAATTTTGGGCATGACGATGAATGATGTGTCTGCAGAAGTATTGAGTAAATGCACCATTCATCGTTCATACAGCTTCTGCATACCCAAATATTTATATAAAATATTACACGTGTGTTCACTTGATGTCCTTATAATGTTAGCAAGCGCATTTTGTCGATTTTCTTTTTCAATAAGTAACATTTGTTAACAGCTTGAATCTTAGTTTATACATGATTTCGGTAATTACACACATACGTGTATATTTTGGCAAAATAAATGAGAGATCTATACTATATCTCTTCGTTTGATTTTGTAAATGATGAAACTGAATGATTCAGTACTGAAGTCATAGGGCTGCCATCTCTGTTTTACACACCTTAATTTTCAAATAACCCTCGTAA
>JABFOX010002774.1:0-11049 GCA_022817665.1 Axea sp. ZL-2020 | reverse complement strand
ATATACATACATATAAATTCATATACAATAAATGTATGCACATATAATTTAATCTTAATATCATAAAAATATTTCGCTAATAGAAATAAACTGTGCATGTCAAGATAAGATTCCAGGATCAAACAGAGTAGAAAAACGGCACGCTTTAAACCCGAGAATATTATGTCAGGTCACTCATAGCCCTTTCTAGATCATTCTATACTGGCATATCTTCTTGAATGAACACAGATTTAATCAAAAGTATAAGAGCGAAAGAGAGAGAGCCATTTAAAAGGCTTAAACTAATATGTGATATCTTCTCAATCATGTGCCAAATAAGAGCTCATGTTAGACATTGTAATCTTTTATTTATTTTATTTTAATGTAATTTTATCATTTATTTATTATCTGTTAGAATTAAATTATTGTAAAAATAACCAATAATAATATAAATTATTCAATTAAAATTATTATTTATGTTTAAAACATTTTTATGATTAATGAAAAAATTGTTAGTACTAAATTATTCAGATTAATATTAATCGTTACTAAGATTAATGTCTTAATGTTTTTTAATGGTCAGTAAAGTTTTTACAATATATTAAATATTTATCATTATCATTTTCAAAATTTATTTTTAAATGTTCGTTTATCCATAAAATATTATGATATGTATCTTTATAAATTAAAAACAAAGATTTTATGAATATAAGAATTAATTCATTCAAAATTAATTGTATTGTATGTAATAAATAAATTAATTTTTTTAATTTAAGTATTCATTTCTTCATTTATTTAATTATTTGTTTCATTTATCCATTTATCTATTTATTAATTATATTCGATACAAATAATATATATCTAATAAAACTACAAAGAAAAATATGCATAAAATATATGTAAAAAATATAAATAATCAATTAATAAAACTTTAATAAAAAATATTTAATGGTAATAATTTTCTAAGATACACTGTTTAAATAATATTATTGCAACACAATGCATGTTCCACTGCGGTCATTAACACAGCGATGCACCGATTACCAGTAAGATCGGAAGGAAATTGAGGAAAACGTGAACACAAGAAGACGGAGCGCTCTTAAGTGTACGAATTACTTAGTTCCATGCCGAACTGTCAAATGTCGGCTACTAGAACGGCCATCGGTTCGCGATAACAGAGTAGCAGATCGAATGATATAAAAAAAAATCAATATCAAAAAAATGATTAGCATTACCTCGGGATCGAAGACGAAAGAGCGTCGTCAGAGAAAATAATTATCCGACATTGCTGGTTACTTACTGTGGCTCGTCCCTTGCCTCTATTCAGCCTGGCATTTTTTCGGGATTGTATCCTGTAGATGAGTGCTTAGTCGATCATGCTATTTTTAGCTGGTATCAATTTCACACTCATAATTTCACTTATGATACATACAACGTAATTTCACTCGTACAATATGCAAAAACACGAAAATACACGCAAGCAAAAAACAATATGTCTCAATAACCGGATCACAATGGATACTCGCAGTTTCTTCTCAAAATAAGAAGAACGCTTAGAACAATTCAACATTCGATATATCGATATTGTATGCCAATAGCGGCACGAAGTAAAATATGGACGAT
Organism: Axea sp. ZL-2020; assembly: GCA_022817665.1. Classification (NCBI taxonomy): domain Eukaryota; kingdom Metazoa; phylum Arthropoda; class Insecta; order Hymenoptera; family Scelionidae; genus Axea; species Axea sp. ZL-2020. The sequence goes on along the minus strand of JABFOX010002774.1, from coordinate 9,447 downwards.
TAATTCTCATTATAGTATATATAAGTATAATGCGAAATGTTTTTGTTTGGAATTGATAATGGTAGAGAATGAAAATTTATTTATGAATGGAAGGTACGACTCTCGTTTTTGTATTACTGATTAAACAAATTTTCTTCCAGAGCCTGACTAGGACTCAGGAGGTTTATCATATTATTTTAGACTATGTCTTATACACTTAGCATATCAAGCTACATCTCGTTGTTGGTTATCTAGATTCCACTTTTCAGAGTGCAATAGGACTTGATTATATCGTGTACCTGGAAATAGTGACGGACTGTACTTACAGTGCCCACTTATAAATTAATTTAAATAGTAATTAACTTTAAATATCTGATTAAAATATCATTTGAATATTTTCAAATGTAATACTATAAACTGAAATGAGTAAAGACATGTGGATTATTTATTAACCCAACAAAATTATTCTATTTAATTATTCAACAAATATATTCACTGATTTCAGAATTTTTTATTGTTTCTTAAACTAAGTTATTTTGGCGATCCAATACAAAAATGATTAAACTGAATTAATTATCAAATTAATTCCAGTTAATTCTAACAATCATCAATCGTTTCAGTTCTACAGTAAATAAAACTCGTTCAAAGTTAATTTTTTATTTTTGTTAGTCTTATAAGAGATAAATAACTAGTCATATTATTAATTATAAAAATACTTAATATATAAATTTGATTAGTTATAAAAATACTTATAAATATTTTAAAGTTTTATTTTTCTTAATATAATATTAGATTATTAATATCCAATTCACGAGATAAAATAAAGCTGTTTAAAACTCACATAAAACATAAAAGAAGCTTTTTTCATTTCGGATAATGTTTTCGCACGTGTGATAATTGTCAATTGTTTTCTTTTTGAAACAAAAGACGTCAAAAGGCGTTATTCTCATCAGATTATAATTAAAAATTAGGATTGTAAAACATTGATTGTATAATTAACTTTATTGATCGTATTTCATAAATATAATGTATTTCTGAAACATAATTACTGATTTATTTATAAAATAAAATAATAGATTTTCAGTATTTATCTTTATTACTATTCAATAGTAAAAGTTATATTCAATTAGCAAATAAACTAATTCAAAATTTTAATTTTGACTGTATGCTGTTTAATGCATTATTTTCAGTGTAAAGTGTTTTATAAGTGAAAATTAATATAAATTTTAATGACAATGCTATTCATTGATTCTGTATTGTACAAATAATGAATTATAATCCAGTAATACTTGCATTGCGTTAAATGAAATGCACTTGATAGTACAGCAAAATTATTATTAACTTTAAAACTGTTGGGCTCGTTAGAATGGAAATATGCATTTCCGTCAAAATGATTTGCTATCAAACAGAATTATTATATTAAATGCATTGATACAAACGAAAATATTTACAGGACTTGATGAATATGCAAACAAAAAGCAACAAGAGACAGATTAAAGCGTATTAACTACAATCTGAATTAATCCAAATTGCTATAATTGATTATGGCAATTCGCAACGCATACTACGCATTATTTTATGAAATATGTATATGATTATTTTCATTTTATTTACTGCAACTTTTGATATTTCATTTTTAATAACATTTTTTAACATATCGGAGCAAATATTTTGTTGAATATTCATATGAAAATTGTATGGTTAAATCACACTTTAGCAGGTAATCGCAAAATGTTGACACACACTGACGAAGATTAATGAAAATCTGTGTAATTAATTTATATGAATTTTGTAACAGTTGGATTGACAGAATATAATGAAATTGGAGTTAATAATTATATAACGTATCTTATGCAACGCATTGCAATAGATACAAATATTTAGAGAAATTTATGAAAAATTATGTAAGAATTCGTTATAAATATTTTATATATATTTCATTTCTAAAAATACTATTATTTATAAGTATTGTTTAACAATCAAACGAATTATTTTTCATTACAATCATGTAATTATTATTTAATTAGAAAGAAAGGAAATAAATATTAATTTTTATTACGTTGATCACTCTAATATCATATTTAGATATTAGCGTAACAAATATTTCAATGTATATATATATATATATAATAATAATGTCGAAAAAAGCATACACAAAATAGCAATAAATTGTAATATTGAATATTTAACAAAGGTTTAATTTTAAAGAAAAAAACCATAATCATATATGAAATAAAATTATTGTTTTCTACTTATTTCAAAATTATATATATATTTATATATTTAACTTTTGACAATCAAAAAGAAGTTTAATGCTTTTTTCTCACGATAGTTTTAAGTAGTGAAAGAGCTTTTCATTAATTGTATTTAATGAATTAATTTACTACATAATATATTAAGTTTCTTAAAATACAATATCTAATTGTTAATATTTTTTCTCTTCGTGTATTATTTCATTTGAATGTTTTTAATGAAAATTACTTCAGGGTTATACCAAACGTTAATATAAATAATTCCCAAAATATTTGTTCTGAGAAGAAAAGTGTTGAAAAAATGTATTTGAATAGTTTCTATTAATTTTATATCACGCAAAATTATGTATAAACAAGAAAAATTAATTTTTTATAAAAATGAAATATTAACTGTATATTCCATGAATGTTCACATGGTAATTAATCTTCATTTTTGTACATTAATAATAATTTGATCATGTTATATTTCTTTGATAATATTCCTTTAACACGTGCATAAAAGTTATCGTTTTTCACGTTTGTCCAGCAGAAAGAAAATGGCTCATTTGGATCAGGATAGTAATATATGATTATATTCTTGTAACTCAATTCTGAAGGTTATCATGCAATATTTTCCTGTCCAATATAATTTAACATTTTACACCGATTTTTATGCAATTACTTCGAAATATATAACATCCATTACGGGCAGAATTCATGATTATGAGCGCATGACGTATTATTTTGTTTTTCATTTTTCGTAATTATTTTCTAAATTGATTAGCTTTATTTATAATAGTTCTGTTATTAGAATTGCTGAATCTTCTTGTGCCATAATTTTCCGATAGAGAACCATATCAAATAATTCTAAACGATTCTGTTATCAACTAATTAAATATTTACGGGCATTCGCGAGATGGATTTTAACACAGAACTTTAGTTTAATTTATTTTGGTACCCCGTACTTCCTTCTACTTTTAATTTATTCTTACTAAACTGACAAAATTCCCAAGTTGGCAAAATATTTCTATTTATAAGTACAGTTTTATGTGTGAAAAAAAAATAAAGAAAAATAGCATTTCTTATAAATATAAAAAAACATCAAAATATGATATTGAAAGTATTTCTAATACTTTATTATTAGGTTTCATGTGAATGTTGTAAAATTGTAAATAAAAATAGTGTAAAGGTCAATAAATTTTGCACTTTATTCAATAAAATATTGCATATTTCGATATTTTGAAATTTTTCGAATATTATCATTCTGAGGCAGCTTTCTTGAATGTATAGAAAAATTAACATTAAATTTCTTTCTAAGTTTTTTATATAGTATTTTGAACTCGAAAGTTCATTGCCTCGTTAATACAAGAATGACATTTCTTCTGCCTTCACGCCAATTTCATCTACAGTGTATTTTCGCATTCGATTTCCCCAAGATTAATTTTAATATTTTCTTCCCATTTATATCTCGGTCTTCCTAAGGATCTCGTACTACTTGGTTTACCTGTATGTATCCTGTATTCCGTTCTTTCCTGTCCCGTTCGTGCTGTATATTCCGCTCATTGAAGTTTATGCGATTTTACTACTTTTATTATACTAGGTGAATAGTACAGTTCCTGTATTTCATCATTACGTAATTTTCTATATTATCCGTTAACTAATTTTTTTATATCGAAAATTTTTCGTGCAATTTCATTTTTAAAAGTCCTAAGTATATTATCGTTTTTTTTCGTAAGTGATTGCGTTTAGCATTCATATACTATGTGTACTACATTTATACTACGGGTCATACATTTTTTTAAAATTTACGAATAATTTATGTAATGTTTCCCTATAATCCCCTTTTTTCTTGAAAAGTTGCCTAACTATAAATATTCGATCAATTATTGACCTGTTCAGACGAAATTCGCACTCATAATCTCCTATGATTTCTTCTGCATATGACGTGATTTTATTTAGTAATACTGTTACAAAGTTTTATTGATTTATCAGAATGATAATTGATTCATTGCACTCCTTGGGTATTATTTCTTTACCCCATATAACCGTGATATATGGCTGTTCGATTTTACTTGCTATTGCAACTTCGTCATATTTAAATAATTGTTTAATTTTTTTAATTTTTTTATCGCATTATGTACTTTTTTGTACGTTGGTTGTTCTGCTTTGAGTTTGGCAGTGTGAATTTCGTCATACTTTTCTTGAATGTGTCTTTCGCGTACAGTAAGTAGTTTATTGAAACAATTTGTCCTTGCATTTAATATTCCGTCTCGTTCTGTGATCATATTCCCTTTTTTATCGCGTACTAAATCTAATCTGCTCTGAAAATCTTTTCTAATTGAATTTATCCATGTATACGCATTTCAAGTATTATTACATTTAAACTTGTTCTCGATATTTATGATTTTATTTTTTTCGTATTATCGTTTTTTATTTCTGAATAATCTATTAGTTTCTTTACCAATTCTTTGGTAATTTTCTGTTCGCATCATCTTATTACACCGTCATTATTAAGAGCCAAAATATGCGCCTGACGTCTTTCTTTAATTTTTTGTTTATATGCATCATCGACCTACGGATTATTTACGTTTCGTTTTTGAGTTCTTATCTTTATCTTAGTAGATTCTTTAACAACGCTTTTTATTTCGCTCCATATTTTTTCCGGGAAATTATCATTTTCGCAATCTTCAAATATTTCGAAACGATTTCTAACTTCTCTTTGATATTTTTTCTTTCTTTTATATGTTTAAGTTCTTCTACCGCGAATCTTTGTATCGACGTAACCTTATATTTGTTTTTAGTTATTGCTAATTTAATCTTAAGTTTAATGATAACGAGGTAATAGTCTGAATTACATTCCGCGCCTCTATAAGTTCTAACGTCGAGAAGGTTTGTATGATATCTTTTGTCTATTAATACATGGTCTATTTGATTATAAGTTATTCCGTTCGGGAATTTCCATGCTATTTTATGGATATCTTTGTGTTTAAAACAGGTACTTTTGATAACTATGTTTTCGGACGTTACAAATTCAATTACTCTTAAGTCATTTTGATTTGTGACAGCATGCAAACTTTCCTTAATTATTATCTTCTTGTTCAATTGTGGCATTGAAGTCCCGTATTACTAATTTAACATTGTGAGATGAGAATTAATCAACCATCCACTCTAGTTCCGCATGAAGTCATCTTTTTCTTTATCATTCCTATTTGTTTCCGTTTGTGCGTGTAAGTGAACAATAATTATTTTATTTATTGACCCTTGTAAAATTATATATTATATCTTATCGATGATAAACCGAACGTCTATACTATCGAAATAATACTGTATTTTTTCTAAGAAGCCCATTCCTATATTATGTTTTATCCTTCCCCTGTAAACATAAATAACATTTTCTGACTTAATTCGTCCCTCATTTGGCTATTCTGTGTCCTGCGATAATGTATAGCTTATACGTATTCGCTGCACCGATCACTGCTTACGATGCTCCTTCTTGAAAAATGCTATGTACGTTCCACGTCACTATTTTAATGTTCTTAATTTTTCTAATCTCTCCAGCTATTCCGATCATCCTTCTCTTCTCATTTTTGGATGATTTTTTCGAAGAGAACAGCTAGTGTGGACTCGTCGCACCTATACCTGGCCTTCTTTTCCGCGTTGACATAATGTTTTATTGTTCTCCTTTCGAGCACTATCACCAAACTCGCTGCAAATTCTGGCCCATGGTTTGTTCGAGTTTTCCTTCTCTAGTCTTTTGAGAATCTAATTCTTAACTGCAAGGAAGCAGCTTAGACATTCTTTGTCGGACTTTTCCGTTTTGATCTTTCCGGCTTGGGAGGCCTTGCCATTAGCATCGCTACTGTCGGTATAGCTCTCTACGTCCTCGAAATACTGAAGTTACTTCACCTTGTCTTTAAGAATCTTTCTTAAAGTATTTTCCGTGAAGTGATCTTTCCATGTTAGTACAAATGTATTTAAAATTCACTTTTTCATAAGATTCAATTAACCTGTTCGACCACTGATTATTCTAATAACCAATACATAATTAAAATAGATAATTTTAAATACGATTATTCTATTTTACTATAAAAATAAAAATGTGTTAATCAAATAATAATTAACTTAATTAAATCCGGTAATAGCTAATAAATTGCATAAAACTATGAATAAAAATAATGATTTACTATTCCCATATTTAAATTTTAGTATTGAATGTTCTTAAAATAATTTATTTATTTTAATCGCATTTTATTAATTTAATGCAATCTCTTGTAATTAAAAAGTTCAATAAATTCTTTTTTTAAATTATCTGTATATTAATATTTAGCTAACTTTATTTTATTATTGAAATGCGTTAATATTTTTATGCCAGGTAAATAATTCATTATTAGTTTTTTTATTAAAAAATTTACCTGAAAAATGTAATAATAAAATTCTTCAATAGCATGATGAAAACAGTATTAAGGTGACAAAACTAAGCACCGGGCGTTGAAATTAACTGTTAAGTACGAAAAATGAGGAAAGGAGAAAAATTATTTTAATGAAAAGGTTACAATTAAAAACAGGCTTAACATATGGTTTTCGGATGACTTAATAATGCAAATAGAAAAAATCACAACATTTAAAGTTACAAATTGTGATAAGAAATTATTACAAAAAGTAATTTATACCCAAAAAAGTTATTACTTAATTAAAAACTTTCAGATTTTCTTTAAAGTTCACGGAGAAATAATATATTATAGTCTACAAATAGAAAATGTCAAGTAACTAAATTTTAACTTGTACCAAACTTGTAAGGTTATTATAGTATGAAAAACTACTTTATCAGTACAAGAGATATGCATGTAGACTGTCAAATATTGTTAAAGCATATTATAAAATTTAAGTATTAATTAATTTTTGTGATGTACCCAAAATAAAATAATTGCGATATATTTGTTAATTCTTACACAGTTTTCATGATAACGAAATATGTGAAATATTTATTGAAGAAAAATAAACTATACGTTATATTTCTAAGGAAAAAAATTGAATTGGTTATTATAATTGTAAGGATGAAAAATATGAAATCGAAAAGTAACTTTTTTGTTTGTAATATTTTATTAAAATGCTGTCAAACTATATACTATTTAAAATAGAATATGTATATTAGAATTTTAGTTAATTCTTAATTATCTGATTATTTATCTTTGTGATTGGTTAAATTCAATTGAGATTGATGTTTACATGTATTCAGTTTATCCAACGAACTTTTTAAAGTTCAGACTTTTAGTTTGGTAGATAGTAATAATTTTTCTATTAATCATATAAAATTATTTGTTTATTTTATCGATTTATACACAATATAAAAATGATTACTAATGAAACAATATTTTGTTTCATACAGAACAATATGAATTTGAAGTGTTTAAAGTTCAAAAACTACTGTTTCATAAAAAATTATATAAATATATTTAAAAATATTTTTTTAATCATAGGTGATGTTTTTAAAGTATTTATGATTCAGTAATATAAAATAAAATTGTATGCTATACTGCGCAAAATAATTAAAAATATTTAAATATATGTCCAAACTTTAAAATGGTTAAAATGATCATTTGATATGATTGATTTATGTACATATACTAATAATATTTGTATATGAAATACAAATAATCTAATAACAGTTTGTTATTATGGTATTAAATATCTTCACATGGGATTTTTATTTATTGTACCGAATAGTATACATTGTATAGTTATCGAATAAAAAATAAAATTAATCTGAGACTTTTTATTATATCCAAACTCGTCAGTTTTGTCAACATAAGATAAATGTTTACTATTAATGGTTTCAGTTATTTGCTAATAAGATAATTAATTGTTAATCTTTGTGTCCACGTGTAATCAATGTAATTACAATCAAACTAATATTTCGGACAATGCATAATATTCCCATAACTAATATATACACGTGCAACCAAATGAGTTTGTATACATTCAACTGATTTATTTTTCTGTTTCATATAATAAATAAAGATAATTCTTTAATTAAGTTTATTTAATATAAAAAAATTAAATTCTGAACAAAGTATTGTTAAATTAATGCAGTATCTTATCTAGATATTTCTTTTAGCAAATCATGTTGGATTTTACTATAAAAATTGTTTGCAATATCCAAATGGTAAATATGATTTAATACGTATCGCTTTTTTATTTTAATGCATCAGTTGAAACTATTTGTAACTTGTAACTTGATTTTTTTCTAAATTTATATATTATATATTATACTTGAATACTTAATGAAACAAAATTTGTAAAATTTATTTCAAAAGCTTTCACAAAAGAATATGCATTTATTCGACCTATTATTTATAAAAAAATAAGTGTTTTTAAAAAAAAAAAAAAACCATTATATTGTATAGTTTAGATCTCAATTCTTATAATAGGCATAAAAATAAAACATACAAAGCACCAACTGAAGTGAATTATTATGTGATAATCATAAAATGTGTTGTAATTGGAAGTACTACTATATATGATGGTAATTTTAATTTTTCGTTTCCACAAAAAATTTTCAATTATATTAGATATTATACCTTCAGATAATTCAAAGACTCTATATAATGGAAATTTCTTTCGAGTATAATTGTCAGCTCTACAAATTTGTATAAAATGTATTGAATAGTTACAGATTCAACGATACAAGTTAGATTTTTCAGAATCATCACTGAGCGTTCTTTTGCATATTCAAAATGAATTCTTAATCCTTGTTCTGCGGGCATTACCAATCCTTCGAGATTATAAAATAATTTCAAACTTTTATACTCAGTATCTTCAACACAAAATATTTCACATAGTTTAGATATTGTATAATATATTTCAGGATTCATTAAAGACTTGTTTGAAAATTCTTCTTCATTCATATTTAACATAAAGTAAAAGAATTTTGTCATATCGTTTATCATACAAAGAGCTTATATATTTTATTATCAAAATTCGGATTCCAATAAACAACTTCTTGACCTATCTATCACCTGACATTTATATCATTTATCATTGTGAATATTTAAGATATTTAATATAATTTTAAAAATCTAACCACATTATGATGATATTAAATATTTTATTAACATTAAATAATCATCATTTCAAATTTCATTTCAATATTTAATTATAACAAACTGTTAATAAAAGATAGATTTAAAGGGCATAAAAAATTATATGTGAATATGTAAATGAAAAGTGTATTTATTCA
>JABFOX010002773.1:0-11049 GCA_022817665.1 Axea sp. ZL-2020 | reverse complement strand
TATTTATTTATATTTGTGGGATAAAAAATTAATAGTATTCCCATAAATAATTTTTGTTATTATTGGGTATCCCCCCCCCCAACATGTGGTAACAATATATGAAATCGGTACAGTTTTTCACGCTGATTGCGAATCTGCAAATATTTCGTGGCGGTCTCAAACTATAATTACATAATTACCATAATTTTAAATTAAATTCAATAAATTGTTGCTAGATTACGTTAAAATATTTTAAATATCTTTGATTGATTAATGAAGAAAAATGTATGAATTGTTAAGTTTAAAATATATTCGGATTTTCTGTTTGACGTAAAACTTTATTTCTATTAAAACTTTGTTATTAAATAATAATAATAATATCTCAAAGTAAAACAGATATATTAATATAGAATGTCCAATATAAAATATTAATCATTATATCAATAAAAGGAATGTTGAAAATATTTAATGATGATAATATGTTGCACAAATGCAAGCGGAGTTTTATTATATAACGGACATTCTTCACTAATTCGTGATTATAATGGGAGAAAGTTGTTTTTTTTGTGCAAATAGATGTATTTTGTACTTGGTAACTGGATTAAAAAAGACAGATGAAATTGGTTTTAAGTTAACGTTTAATAAATTTATATGCTATTTTTAAATCACATTTAATTATACATAATGCTTAAGCTGTTTATTAATTTATAAATTTCAGTCGTAATATTATACTTTACTCAAAATAGAAAATTATGTTTATTTATAATGATATTCGTTTAAAATAATTAGTAAAAATTAATTAAAATGAAAAACTTATCGACAGCTTATATATGATTGTAGATGTAAAAAAGTATTACTTTTATTAGTAAGCTTTGCAAATTAAGATTATATGCATATATTTGAAAACGAAACAAGAAATTATTATTATTATTATTATTTATAGTATAAAAAATTTCTGTTATTCATATTGAAAATTTTTTTTTCGAATATTCTGTGATCAATAATAAAAGTAGAATATTTTGTATGGTAATAAAGTTTTCGTTCGGAATGTGGTGCTCAAATTTACTTTTGCATCAATTACTGACAGAGTAATGTTATGAATATAATCGGTCCTAAGATACAAAAACCCAAACCTTCTTAAAAAGATTCTCGTGCAATTTTTAAATATGTGAAAACTGTTGTATACAAGTCAAGTTTGTGATCCAAAAGTACAGTTAATTGTAAATTTTGGCTTATGAATATATCAACAGGATTAATTATATCATATAAATATCTAATAACAAATTTATTTAATTTTGATCAAAATTCAATTTAATTAAATGTTAAAATAAAGCATGAGTTTTGAATATTTAAAATGCGTGAAAAATATTTGATAAAGTTGTTTACAAACTTTCAATTTCAAATATTTATTTAAGAATAAATCTCATTAATTTCTGTAAATAATTTGGAAATCAGTTATATTTTGTGTTTATTATATGTTATGTTATAAAAACGTATTTTTAATGTCTTTAATATATTATTATCATTAAATTAACATAATTTATATATTATAAAAAAAATTAAACCAATATAGTTATTACCAATATATGTAATAAAAATACTTCATTTTATATATTAGTATATAAATTTGCACTTACATTTGTTTTAAGTAACAATAGCATGATTAAATAAATAAATCTATTTAACTGTATATTTAGAGTATTAAAAAATGCATTACTTGAATCTTTGTACAACGCATTATAAAATAGGTGAATGTTCAGAATAATATAGAACAGTACCACCGAATAGTTATTATTTTGTATTATACTTGTATAAAAATTAGAACTGTCAAAAAAATACAACTTATCGTTGAGAATTGCATACACTAAATATAGAATATTTAACAAATACATATACATTTTTTTATACCAATGATGTATAATTATATACATTGTATTAAATAAAGTAAACATTCATTGAAACAAATTTTTATAAAAAATTGAGAAGTAATATTTTCATATAAAAGAATATTTCTTAATATCAGAATAAATATCTACAGCATTTAAATCATTTCATTCATGCAGTATAAATTCCATGTTTCGTGCAACGAAGTATCGTAGTATTATTCTTTAAATTTAACATTTTATTTGTATTCATGTCAATGATATTTTTCATAAAACATGAGCTGTTTTTTAATAAATAACAAAGAAATGAATTTTTTTGAAGATGTGACTTGTAATATTATTAGAATAATTATTTCAAAGGTAATTATTATTCTGATCAACTAAAGTAACAAATGAGTAATGATTGTTGTAATTATATACGTTCATTGATCCTGAATGCTAATAAACCTAAATTAAATTTAATTGATTTGAGCTTTATGAAGATAGTATTACGATCAAATTCTAGACGTGTGCACTATAATATCCAAAGTTAATTGGATAATGATATAAAATGCATTTTTCTTTGTACTGTAATTAATATAATATATTTCTGTTTAACATATTTAATAGAACTATCTTTTAAACTTATGCTTATATTTATTGATATTTAAAAAAATATAGAATATGAATTTGTACGTATTCTAAGTTATCAGTGTCATAAGAACCGGAAAATCATTAAACTTATTATGTAAGTTAATGAGGTATTGCTTCTCTTTAAATATAATTAAAATTAAAATTTATTATATATTTAATTTACTTTGCTATAGATTAATACGTCGTTTTAGTAGTATCATGAGTTTGATTTTATTATTCAATAGTTTGATTATTATTTTCTTTACTGAATATATAATTTCTATTTGGTCTCTCGAAGGGATAGAAAATAATGATTTTGTAATTTGTACCAATATATTCGCTTTGATGTTATTTTCATTACAAAAATAAAATATATTAGATCGTTAAATTTTAATGAATAGTATTTCAAAATCTCATGTATTTTAAACAAAAATTATGAATGATCTTCTATATAAAGATCATGCATTTTGTGAAAAAAACGAAACGAGTAAAAATATTTCAGTTGATATCATATTCGTTTACATAAGTAATTAATGTCGAATAAATATTACATAATTTAGTAAGGCATCACTTTTCAAAAGAAGTCTCTTAATTAAAAAACTGGATTAAACTGTAGTGACATTTAAATTATTAAAAGAATGCGTGTTTCGCTCCTGACAGTTCTTTACGAATTTTTTTACGTTTCTATATAGATTTCGATTAGGTATAAATTTCTATTAGCTAAAATATTATATAGCATTTACTTTTACTTAAATTATAAATAATCTAAACATTATAAGCAAATAATTAAGCATTTTATATAGTTGCTTTTTTTAATTATTTGTAATATCTTAAAGTTTTTCCTGAAATTATCTTTTATTAATATATTTGTTTTATTTATTTATTTATTTATTTTTTATATTAAGTTATTCTTTTATAAGCATATTTTAGTTCATAAAGATGTTGCAAATATATGAATTATTTCAGGAAGTTTATAAATAATGAGAGAATGCATTAATCTTTGAAAAAATATGAAACTTTGAAGTACACATATCATTATATAATTTAAATGAAAATATCACATGATCTGTGTATAACTTAGTTTCAAAAGATCGTTTTTTTCCTCGGTGAAAATAATATTGGGAGAAGAATAAAATAAATGTGAAGATGGCAAAGAACTCTCACGGGTGTAACAAAAGACAAACTCGATCAGGAAAGCAGCAAAATGCCATTGAAGATACAAAGAGAAGTAGCTTCGGAAAAATACTATAGAACTTTTTCCATAAAATGGAATACTGAATCGACCTTCAGAAGTAAACAATTATTTTGAGTTATGCTTAGCATATTTCAATTTCACTCAAAGGAAGTATTTTTCAGTACAATTCATTCGACTGAATCAAAAATGTCATTTCTCATCTTTTAATTACAACTTTTATTGAATTATCCATACCGTTTTCGTGGAAAAATTTCTTCACATTTTTAAGTGAAAAAGTAAATATAACACGCAACAAGTTATTTATAAAAGCACACAGGAATGACTTATGGTCGGAAGGAATATTATAGTTTATAAACATAAAAAAGGTTTCGTATTAATCACAACATAAATACACAAAGAATTTGCTTCCAAAAGCGGTCAAGTATCACGCAACCATGAAAAATATGTTCTTTAATATATATTGAAAGACTAAATTTAACACATCGAACTCATGAAATTGTTTTTCTTTAAATCACACTTCTTGGCTTGTTGTGAAATTGATTCTTACACAATCAGTAACAGTTGAAGTTATTCTTTTGCTTGCATTTTAATTTAATTTTTGCATTTAGCAACACAAAGCTTTTTGTAGGAAGTTTTTGTTTTAAAGAACGCATAGTTTAAGAAATTCGGTACACTTAGTTTATTTTGAAGTAATTTATTTATTAACATTATTTTATAGAGGTTTTAGAAAATGTTTACGTAAAGCAATTTATATTTGTGGTAAAACTCAATACAGAATATTTTATTATGTTCTGTGTAACATCAAGTAAAAATATTATCTCATTCAACAAAGTTAATATTATGTAAGATGCTGTGTGAAAAATATTTGAATAAATGGGGATGTTTTATGTAAATCTAAGTAGAAAGAATGCGATAAAGATTGATGCGATCTATGTCTACAGTATTTATATACTGAGTTAGATATAAATCATTAACAATGAAGCTGCAGAAGCGATATGATATTTGCACTTTAATATTGCTTTTTTTCCTTTTATAGTTGAATTATTGTTATGACTAAATAACGTTTAAACGATATAATTATTGTGATACAATTTTGTCATTTTAATGTGTATTTGGTAATATTTATTCGTGATGATGCGTATTAAAAATAATTTATAATGTGCGTTATCGCAGTTAATCCTTCCAACAAAAGAATTACGTATATATTACATTAATTAAATCTTATGTAACTCATTAAAGAGCCAACGTAGGAAAAACTTACAATTTCCATTAAATACCAAAAAGATTTTGCTAGTGAAAAAATTAGAAAATTCATTTATTACTTTAAGCATAATTATACATTTTAATTAATATTATTAATTAAGAAATTTCAAATCAAGCATATGTTTACATGGATATTTAGCATACTTAAGTATCAATGTAAATGCAGTTAATGCATATTTTATTTTATGAATATAAATATTTAACATTAAAAATTATTATAAATACAAAGATTTCACGAATGTTTTTTTGAAATCGTTTGTTTTATTTGATTAACATTGATTTTGTAAAATTAATTGTTCTATGTGTAAGGAAAAAATGCACTAAAAATTATTGCATTTTTATTATATTAAAATTTAATTAAAATTAATTTTTTTGTTTTCACTTTCTGGATATTTTTGTATTGTTTGATGGTATGTAGATAATACATTTTTTACATGTATAATTATTTTTTTCTGGAAATTTTATGTTTAAGTTTAGCCATTATATCACAAAGAAAAAATCTCTCCTGTGATACTGTAATACGCTGCATCATGGGGTAAAATTATGTTGTATATAAAAATTGATAAAACTATTTTTTTCATTTCTCATGTATCATTATGACCCGAAAGAACAGATTTTGTCCGGCTAGAAGTAATTAATTGAAACCAGATTTGAATTCGATGTAGCAATATTAAACCAAAGTTCGAATACCATTCATTTATGGAAATATGTAACTTGCAATTCAAAACCAGAGATCAAAAAAAGTAGCACAAAAAAAAAGAAAAAAGGAAAAAGTCGGAAAATAAAAAGTAAAAAAAGATAAATCAGCGTAGAATGCGATTGGACGTACAAGCACTGCATCGACGTACACGTTTTAGTGTATTCAACATCGAATCCACTTGATTTCAACTAATCTTTTTTTATCCAAGCCGAGTAAACATTGATTAGGAAAGAAAATGAAAATGGTACGTGCTTCACTCACCATGAACAAGGACGAGGGTGCCGAATAGGACCGCGATTCTCAACGGCCGACTGGCCATCGTGGTGTGGATCGTTACGTCGATCCTGCCTTCTCCTGAAACAATAGAAGCGTGCCCAATCAATCAACCCATCCATTCCAATCCACTATCCCATTTCCCATTTCTCCGGTTCTGCTTGTTCCCATAGTTCCAACTACCCTTCTTTTCTGGCAAGTTGCCTACAAGTCCACCCTGACTTTTCTCCATCCCTTGTTCGATATCGACATCGTTTTCAACCGAAGCTTGTCGACTCAATGAAAGTCGCTCGAAAAACATGCTGAAACATTCGTCATTTCGAAAAGTATTGCGCGATTCAGGCAAACTGATGTGGAAATTGCATTGAGTATCGATAACGAAAATATCTTGCAGTGCTACGTAACGGCGTGTTTCAATCGTGCACATTTAATACAATTTTACAATAAATTCTGAATAGAGGCCATCTCACGATTAAGGTTTGATCATTTCATTAATAAAATAGTAAAAAGAAGTTTAAATTCGGTAAAGTTCTTTAATCAAGATTAAATTTCATGATAAACTCTGACCATATATGATTTTCCAAGTAAAAATTTAACTAGCTTTGTCTAATTTTATCAAGACAATAGTAACACCAAAGCGATGCGAACTTGTCTAGATAAAACTTACGAAACGCTAAGCAAGTACTCGTTAGCAAAACTAGACTAATAAAATCTTTTGTGTGTCAGTCAAGTTAACTCTAGATTCATTAGAACAGCAAAATATACGAACACCTTTATCAGAATTAGTTACAAAATAAAAAAGAGAAATAAAAACCCATATATATTTTACAAAATCTTATTAGTGTTTAACAGTTAGCATTTTACATTTTGTAATATTTAATAAAATCATTCCTTTATCCATTCGTTTCATGAAATTTAAATTTAATGAAATATTATGAATAATTTTTTTTGTTATTTAACTAAATATGAATTATTGATTAATTTATAAAGTTTATTAATTTATTAATTTACTCTTTATAATAATATACCATATCATACACTTGAGTGTGTAATCAGTACTTTTCAAGTCAAATAATGCCAGAATTATGCAAGTTTTGCTATTTAATACTTTTACCCCTTAAATTAGATATATTTAGAGAAACATTATATTATTTTTATGACATTCTACGATTATAATATCAAAATTAATAACATGGATGTGATGTTTGCGTAACCATAGTCACTTTTGTTAGAAAGTAAAATACACGTATTTCAAAAAATGACACATTTTGTATATTTGTTATATGTCATAGAGGATACAGTGCTTCAAGAATATTCATGCTACAACGTTTGCTTACATCCCTCAGCGGATGGCGCAGTCAGTCTGGCTACAATACATGAAATATTATAATTGCAGTTCATCTTTAATATCTTTTTTAATCAAAGTGAAACAATAAACAAATGAGAAAAGTTCTTGTCGAATTCTTTTAATATTTCTAAGGGAATAATACTGTGAACTTCGACAAAGATGTAACGCGGGTTTGATTCTCGATGAAACTGATATATTAGTACATATATTTCTTTATATTTTTATTATTTTTCTATTAAAATTTAGTCAAACTTGTTAACATCTCATTCATTACTAGTCAGAATAGTTAGTTGGGCTGATTCCTTCTTTCGAAATTAATTTTATTGGGTTATTTAAAGGAAATTAGCACGAAATTTAATAATAATAAGATATACTTTATATATTTACGATAAGGAAGTTTAATACAGAACAATATACAAAACTTGTACAGTGACTTTTCCAGAACTGGTCAATGCGATAAAGCGAAGCATACGAATTCAGTTTAATAGAAAAAAAAACTCTATACAAAAAATATCTATTAATTGAAGTAGCGCTCTCTCGCGGAGATCAGTAGTACAAATATCAGTACGTAATAAACTCATACATCGATAAATTTAATTTTTTATCAGTTGTCATTTATATTTCATTGTGCATTGAATATGTTGTTTTACTATATTTTATTACAGTATATTTCACTATATATTAAAATTATTATAAATATACCAATAGAAATTTTAGAAAAATTAATGCACTAATGAATTAATATGAGGGTCATTTAACACATTTACGAAAAATTGTTATTTAAAAAAAAAATTAAATTTATTTTACAATTTTGTAGTAATTACAATTTTCGGAGACGTATGGAATCGCTTTTGCTGTGATAAATATGTGTATTAAATTTTGTCGCCACTTAATTCCATATAAATAATTGAGAAAGGGAAAATATTTCAATATAAATAATCTCTTTATGTAGTTATTCATAAATAAAATATTGCCAAAGTCATTGTAGTAAATATAAAATTATATAAGATCTATATTGAATCCAAATGGTTAAAAAATAGTTCGTTAATAAGTATGAAATCTTGTTCGAATTAAAAGTTTGAATGAAGTAGCTACTTTACTATAATTACGCTAACTTCGTTCTATTCAAATGAAATATCCAAATGGGAAACACTGTCGGTGAAATCTGTTTTAAAAAATGAAAAATAAACGGTGTAATTTGAAAAATGATGCATTCAGAATTGTTAATTGAAATAATAATGCGGGCGCCTTTTATGCGAGTCGATATCTTTGCTTTTACTTGCACAAAGGTGTAAGTAGAAGTTTGCAATTTTACAAAAATCAAAGTTAGTCTTTCATAATAATCTGCACACAGTATACCCTAGCTTCATCTCGTTCGGTCTGTACTGCAATTAGTGTGAGCTTAAACACGAATTGCAAGGATTATTTGAAAGTATTGTTCGAAATGAATTTGAAATGAAAATGTCTTGCATGTGCTCGTCTTTATACCTTCTCATAATTATTAAACCAATAGTTTGCTTGTGTTACTCGGCATTGTGTACAGCAATTATGCTTGACTCAACTTTGTTGATTTTTAATTATAAAGTGTATTATTTGTCACAAAACTGTTTTAATTACCGTTTCGGTACAATAAAAATCCAAAAAATGTAGGTACATTGTAAGACATTTATTGAAAATGCGCACACAAGTTAAATTTTCACGTTGAGCTTTTTTCTCAAATGCCAATTGAATTTGTGATTATAATTTAAAAAGTTTTAAAGCAAATTTAATTAGATTTTAAAAGGAAATTTGTGTTGAAATTAAGGTTGTATAAGTACATTCGACTCTTTCTGATTTACATTCCTTGTATAGAATTTTGTTTATTTCTTATAATAAAATCATATAAAGTTATAATTTAACATTTGTTTGATGAAAATTAATTTCTTGGCGAGAGGATGAGTACAACAAATTAACTGTGCGAATTTGCACTATTCTTATGAAATTGATTACATTGTAGAGTCAGCTTAATTGGTATCAGCATTTGTCATTAAGCTTGGTAAAAGATCAGTTATATCAACAAGGGGAGAAATTGTCGTACTGGTAGATTAAGTGAAAAACATAATGAAGAAGTTACAGAACTAATCAAACAATTTCACGCTCTAATTTTTACATCCAAAAATCGTGTTTCAAAAGGGATCAATTCAGAGTTATACTTTTTACATTTTCCGACACTAACGTTGATCGAATTCAGAGTTAGCATTCTCACAGTTGGTAAATTATTATTAGAACAGAAACTTCAGTTCAAGATAAATCGGATGTATGTTTCCAAGAATCATAATTAAGTAACTCAATTATCACAAAAAGGAGAAGTGTCATTTTCGTTTGTAACAAATACAATTTCTATGTCACTTTTTGAAAACTGACTTCGCAGTAACCGAGTTAGTTGTTTCATTTTAACTTTTAACCACTAATACAGATACACCAATCTCATTGGAATTACGTGGTATGAACTATATAATTCGTTTAATGCAATTTGATAGAGTATAATTCAATAAATATAGTTTCTACAATTATCTTGAACATTTATCGAATGTGTGATATTCCGGGATCAGAAAAAAAATTTTTCTTCTTAAGTGACGTCTCTAAATATATTTGTCTCAAGACATGATTTGTTTTGTAGCAAATTAATTGAATATAATTGATTAAATCTCTTTGATGCTGGAACATCATTCGACAACAAATCTGAGAACAAAGTGATCGTGATATCGAAGAGATTTAACGATAGATAAGTTCGATGGCACGGAAAATACGTCGGCTGTTTGCAAGGCGGATCGAAAGTCAGTGCAAGCATATCAGTCAACTCTGACTATAACTTGTCGCACGTCCGAATGACGTTAAACATTCAAGTAAAACAATCACTCGAGAATGAAGTCGGACACGTCGATGTCGACTATTCATGGATAGTTATCTAGGTTATTGGGTATTTGGCAGAGTGAAACAGAAGCACATTGAAACATTTCAGCCAAAAGTGGTGCTTTATAATGCAAAGTTAGATCAATGTTCAGTGTAATTTCATGATCTCGATAGAAATTATTTCGCACAGTGCGTGAATTTTATGTAGTTTAATCAATGATAATTGAAAATTACTTTCAGATGAAATTCACAAATGCGTGGTATTACAAAATGATAATTACGGGTTTTTTATGCTTAAATGATACGTTTTAACGATAAAAAATATTCCGAATTGATGGATCGCAATATTCCACTGAAGGAATTATTGCAAAAGGATTTTTATGGTCGAGTTGATTTAAACATTTGATTGTGATGTGTACATTCGTAAAATCCATTAACTGTTCTTGCTGTAAAATATCGTTTTAACATTTACCTTTTTCAGATCATCATCTGAGTAAATTTAATGTCAAAAGTAGGCTACTTTAACTTCTATCCAAAACTTTTCTTTTTGCATTGAATAAAATCTTTCCCCCTTATTAATTCCGCGTGATTCATTGATGATTACTTGAAAACATTAAATTTTATTTTTTATAATTCACTAAAATGGAATTCTCGGTTAGTTATTATTAACGTTATAATTAGTCGGATAAAAATAGAGAATTAATATTTTTTTTTTTTTTTTAATAATGAATTGTTTTTAGAATGCACACTTTTTATATATAAAACAATTTTATATGATTCTTTAGAATATTAATGATAAATGAATAACATTTGTAATAGCAATTTAACGTTCAGATGGATTTAGTGGAATATAAACTACTAACTATTGCTAAATTAGTTGTTTATCTAGTGCAATGTCCGGTTG
>JABFOX010002772.1:0-11050 GCA_022817665.1 Axea sp. ZL-2020 | reverse complement strand
CAATTTAAATACATGGTTGAAAATGGACGGAAAATGTTCAGGTCTCTTCCTACGACATTAGCTAAAATTCTTATACAAATCATACAACGATTACAGTTGTATGATTATTTAATAAATATTAAATAGTCTGCGTAGGGTAATAGGTAAAGGGCAATATAGCTTCTAAAATATATTAATCATTTATAAATGTGATTTGAAATTATTTTTAATTTTGTGAGATATAATAACTCAAAAGTTCTTATAACACTGATAATTCAGCTACATTATCAATATTAAATATTATTCGAAGACAAAAAATCGATAGTAAATATTAAAAAAGGTATGTATTATTTATTTTAACTTTTAAAAAACTGGACTAGTACAACTTTCTAATGCTTAAACAAGTGGTAATGAAGTACGTAGTTTTTATTACAATTCTGTATATACTCTTCTGAATCGATCTAATTTATTATCATTCGCTACAATCTCAGTCATAATAAATTTTGAACTTTGTATTTTGCTTTGTTTTATATCGTTTAGCAAACACTATATAACAACATTTAGAAATATATATTGACATTTTCATAATTATTTGTTATTTTTAGATAAATCGCTTGGTAAACTAATGGGGATAATGATATGATATTATTCCTTTGAAAAACTATTTTTTCTGAATCTTTTCATTTATAAAAAATGTATATCTGCATATGTAATAAAAATATTGCTATAAAAGAATTTTAGCTTCTTGTTAACTTTTCTGAACAGTTATTGAAAGTAAAATATATTCTTCAAGTTACAATTGTTTCTTTCTAGATATTTTCACCATACCACAAATGCATTTTTACATCTATTTAATTTAACTATTGAACTATAACAAGGAGTTTTTCTTAATTCTTCCTTGATAGATCATTCGAGATAGCGATATCTTTATTTCTAAATTCCGTAAATTTTGTATCAGCTAGTGTTATTAAACGAAAAGAAATGAACTTGAATAAGATATGACGAATACCTCGATTCTAACAATTTAAATATGTCCTTATTGACCATGTTGAAGATCTTGAGGTTTATTTTGCAAAAAAGATTTCTGTATTCTGTATTAAAAATACAGAAAGATCTATAATTCAACAGTATTTTAACATGATATATCAATTTTTGGATTCGAACAAATTAATCCAAGCAAATATTTATTCGAAAATTGTAATTTATATCAAATTTCAATTTCGAAGATAATTAGATGTTATTATCTTTTAAATTATAATAGACTTACTCAGATTATTATAAAAATAAGTAACTGCTAATAGATTCTAAAATACGATCGATTTTTAATTAATGCCACATCTTTCCGTTGATTTTGACGTGTGTCTCCGTTGACAATACCAGTGGGTGTAGACAACACTTGCTCATATTATGCAAACAGCATACTCCGAAATAACTTTGGAAATTATATTTTTCAATTATACTTTTGTAACTATTCTACACACAATTTTAACACATAACAAGGGTTTATTTAGTTTTTGTGAGTTTAAAGTACAAAATACGGACAACTAACTGTCGTCATCGAAATATACAAATATATATTTTTACTGAACAAAGACATAACTTGTGTTCATATTCATAAATATGAGTCGCACGTTGGTAAAAAAAAAATAGAAAATCTAAGTATACAACGTCTTTTCTTTCTTTTTGGCTTTTCGCTCAGAGATTATCTGGAAATCATACTGGATTCATTCGTTTTATGACGTAATATCTTACGGGAAACTCGGTTCATGCAAAAATGTAATAAATAGTTTGTTTCGACGCCGTCGCGTTCCTACAAAAGTAAACGGTAATCATGCCAATTTAGGATTACGTTACGCTTCAGCAATTTTAAAGAGTTTCAATCATTCTACTTAAGTTGTGACTTTGGAAGCAAAACGAGTGTAATCGTACTGCTCAACTAAAATAAAGAATAACTCGCAACAGAACTGACTGTAACAGAAGTGAATAAAAAGTGTCAGAAGTGACCTCTGAATTTTTAAATAAAATACTTATTATAAAGCGTAAAACAAAAAAGTACCAATAACGAAATTCAATTGAAAAAATAAGTAAGCTTCTTTTAATATTTTAAAAAGTGAATATCAAAGAATATACAATAACAAAAAGTACAAATAATGAAAGTTCATTATGACTAACATCGCGTCATGTTATTCGAAAGTGCTGTGAGCAAGATGCTTCGCCAAATAACGTACTGTAATTTAAGATACAGCAGTGTGTCCTTTTTAATTTATTTGTCAAAGACTTTCTTAAAAGTATACGAGCGAATTATCTCAAAGTAGTCTATTTATTCAGGAGTGGTATATTATATTCGGGAAATTTGCTAAACAACGTTGTATGATTCTGAAAATATCATGTATCCCTTTTTTTAAAGAAAATGCTTGTCATAGAATATAAAACAAAGAAAAGTACAAATAATTAAATTTGCATGAAAATATTGCTAAAAAATCCATTTACATCTAAAAATACTACATTTTCCTGCAAAATTTTTATATGTCGATATGCATAATATAAAATAATTATTACTACTCAAGAAACAAAAACTGTATAAATAACGAAATATTTTGTAACCTATTTCGATGTAAATATTTTGTAAACAGAAATTATTAAGATCGCTTACACAATTTGATCGACATAACAAATTTTTAAATTATATATTTAAATATTATTACTTGAGCATTTTAAAAAACATTAAACTAGTTCATTTTCACATTTTCGAGCAGGTGTATACTACACACAGATATTGCACTGGTCCTATCGTTTTATTACATCCTGTATATTTAAGTATTCAAAATCTAATAAATATCTAAAATGCGGAATAAACTGATGCACACCTGTATCGTTACACTTTGACATTTTACCATAAAGTAATTCATCTTTGTTAATATTAAGAAGATAGCGGGATTTAATTTGCAATAAAACAAACTACATTTTTAATTGTAAATGCAATCTAGATATGGTAAATTAACGGTCGACTAAAATGGCAAATATTTAAATAAGTTTTTTATTTATTTACTTTGTTAATAAATTTCTGGAATAAAATTAACCATTTTTTTTAAATAGAAGTTAAAATAAAATCATTTTTCATTATTAATTATATAGTTAATATATATGTTATATATTATATATATAGACATATATAGTTAATAAAAAAATTTTATTACACAAGCTCAAGAATTCTAAGTAATGAATTATTAACTCAGAATAAAAGTAGTATTTACTGGAATCTAAAATGAAATCCTTTTTTTAGTTCGTGTTGAAATAGAAGTATCTTCCATTTTAACATAGTCATAAAAATTATTAGTAAGAAATTTGCTAATGCTAACGTATTATATACAATGTAATATATATGTACATATATAGAACATATAAGTTTATACATAATATTATTCTAAGTAATTGTATTTAATTACTATTTTTTAATACAATTTTTATTAATAATAATAGGTATTATTTATTATATATAAAATGTATCCTCTGAATATTTTCAAGCTTAAAATTGAAATTGAAAATTAGTATTCGGAAAAAATGATTTTCTTTCAGTTGGCGAACATCAACCTAATTGAATAATACAATAAATATTATTATCATACTACTTAATTATATAAATCTATTTTATTATTTTTTTATTTATTTTTATATATTTTTTTAATTTTTTAAAATAAAGAAAGTATATATTTATTTATATATATATTATATAATTATATATAATAGAATTGTTATTTATTATAAGATAGTAAATTAAATAAAAATTATTACATTGAATTATAAGGAAATTAAATATTAAACTTTAATTAATACACCGAAAAAATCGAGAGATTAACTGCTAAAATAAAAAAAATTTGTTTGCAAATTCAACTTTATTCATTAACCTAGTCTACTTTGAAAGTCTATTTTACCATTTATTCCAATGCTTCTCTAACAATTCGATACTCTTCGCATAGAAATGACTTCAACATATGTGCCATCAACATATCTTCCCTGGAGCATTCTTTTGAAACTTGCAAACTGGTAATAATTCCTTGGGGCTAGTTACAGGATCTAAAGAATACAATATGTGAGAAAGGAATTGAAAGCCTAATTCGTGAAGTTTTGTCATCGTAAACATGGACTTGTGATACGATACATTGTCTTAGTGAAAGAGAACTTTCTTCTTCGTTATATCGAGCCGTTTCATCTTGATTTCATCCTTCAATCGGTTCAATAACGCTGTATAATTATCTATATTAGTGATTCTTCTTTTTTCCAGGTAATCGATGAATGTTGTACTATGGCCGTCGCAAAAAACATTTACCAGAACTTTTGTAGCTGAAAATTGTATCTTTGGCCTCTTTGAACAACTTTCATCCGCTCTTATCCACTTAACTTGCTACCCATTAGATTCTGAAGTATAATGGTCAATCTATTCACCCATTGTACGGATGTAAAAAAATCCTGTTTATTTCACCTAAACAGTTCCGAACGGTGCTTCGAGACCTCAATTCGTCATTGTCTTTATTCCACTGAGAACAGTTTTTTCATGATTAAATGTTCGTGTAAAATATTATATACTCCCCTTTTTATATATTTAAGGTATCAGGTATTTTCTGCAATTTCCGTTTATGGTTGTTCATCATAATTTTGAGGATTATATATATATTTTTTTTCTTGTTTTTGATGTTCTTGAATTTCATCTGAAAGTCCCAAGCATTCAGCATCATCGATAAATCGTTTAATGTCAAACATCAACAAATGGTTGTTTTCGATAAAACATATTCCTTACAACACTTTTGAAGCCATTACTCTACTTGCATAATATTTTTCCCCATCAAAACCAGTGCTCAATCAACACACAAAAATTGATTTTGTCCATTGTTTAGAATATGTCAAAAATAGCGTCACTAATTGTTCAGTGTCTCGATAAGTATAATACCATGAAACATTGACAAGTATGTTTAGTGGATTTGTATAATTTGATGAATTTTTTGTCGATAACGTCATCTATAAGTTAGTCCTAGGATGTTTTGATCGATGCTTTAAATATTACATTCATATCATTTTATTTTTGTTAAAATAGTTTTTTATAGAATTTTCAACCTTACCAATACTGGAGCAATATCAATGTCGTCACTTGTGAATATTAATTGAAAAATAATTAAATAACAACAATGACAAATATTTAACGTTTCAGAAGTAACTTGTTAGAAGCTTGGCATATTAATTTTTCAATATGGAGATTTCAAAAACATTTAATTATTCTGTGATTTATTAAGCAGTTATTAATTTAAAGCTGAATTTACTCAAACAAACTGTACAAGAAAAGTATTTTTTGACTTTTACCATCTTTTTACCAAAAATTTGACAAGGATGTAAAATTTTTTTCTATTTCAATTGTAATACATGTTAGTGGAGAATTTAAATACCTGATTATTATAATTTTATTCAAATATTGATAAATTTTATCAGTAGGAATAGTTACGAATTCAAACTACAGGAAATTTATAATCTTTGATTTCTCTTGTTTAAATCAATTCTTAAGTATGCTTCTGTGATTTAAACTCTTCTTTTTTTTTAATTACATTTCAACAATTGAATCAATACATTATAAGTTTCCTTTTTCCTTCTTATTCCCTCTGTCTAATAGACGACATATTTTTTATCATATATTTAATTATTACCGCTGAATAAAGTATTTTTGCTTACATCGAAAAAGTGTTTTAAACAACTTATTACTAGTGTACGATATTTTATTGCACTAATTTAATTTATTTGTACTCATTTCAACAAATATTTCATCTAAACCAGTTTTCCGCACTATGTAAGAATATAGACCATTCAGAACTTGTCATCACTAAATAATAAAATTACAGTAACCTTTTTAAGGCAAGAAGACGCCACGTCGCAGAGAAATAAGTTAAAGAAACTTTAAAATATAAAGAAAAGTTACAAAAATAATTTAACATTAAAGCCTTCTCAGAAATGCACCAAACAGTTCCAGCAATGCCCTACTTCAAATAAACAGAACACTATAAACATTAAGCCATCACAGAAGTATACCCAAAAATAAAATAAAAACCACAACAAATGTAGAGAAAAACGAGGACATAAAGCAACTTCAACAATGCGTCAAGCTGCTCTAAGAATGCACCCGATAAGGAAGCAGTACCGACAAAAATATTCCTTCATAACTTTTTACCATAAAATTGATATCTATCAGAATAATAAATTGAGGTTAAAAGGTGATTACAATAAATGTTGAAAATTATCCTCTGATAACACATTTAGAACCCTGTTCAAAAACAAATTATACCAAAATTATAGAGTTCTCAATATGTAATAAACCCAATATAGATGAAATACGATTAAAAAAAAAAAAAAATTTTAATTATTTAGCTGAATTGTTAAATTATCACTCATCAAAAGTGTTTAGTAGACACTACTCGTGTTTTCTAAAAATTATATAATGAACAGAGCTAATACAAGCTATGATATTATTACAGCTTAAATTTTTGATAATAATTTCAAAAAATATTAAATATTCTTTTTATTACTTAGGAATAGAAATTATTGAAAAATATCTTAGATAGTACTCCAAAAAATAAAACTGGCCATAGTTATAACTATCACACCCAAAGATGCTTTCGATACATGCGATGCTATTAATGTATATAGTCTTTTGCGTGAATTTAATACAATTATTATAGCTAAGAAAAAAAGAAACAAATAAACAACAAATTTACAAATATTCAAATAATTATGCATTATTTATATTCGAGTTATCTTTATTACACGGAAATTTTAAGCATAATCATCTTGCACTAGTAGAGCATTTGATGTTTTCAACAATAAAAAAGAAACATAAATTGTCAATGTACAGTTACAAGCTATAAAAATATGAAAACTCACGTTTTACACCGCATGAACAATTATTTGGAAGAAAAGCGACAAAATGTAATATCACTACTAATCGAGATGAAAACCCACCATTAACAATAAAGGTAATGTAGATGATTACATTTGTAAGTTAATAGAAAATCTCTGAAGAATATTAGACAATAAATATAAAAGCTCATGCAAAATCACATGCATAATTTTTCGAACAAACATTTTAATTATCCGAATAAACATTAAAATCTGAATATCCGAGTAAACATTAAAAATTGCACATATAATTATTCTAATTAAAAAAAAAATGTAAATTAAATGTTTTTAAACATTTTAAGTTTTAACTAGTAAACATTATCGTTCTACATTAGAACACCAGGATTACGGGATAATTAACGAATAATTCTCTCATAAAGCAGCGTACGCTCAATGAATAAAACAAAAATTACAAAATTCATTAGATATAACATAATTGTAAATAAAACAATCACCACGTAAAACAAAAAATAAAATGAAATAGGTTTAAGTATACCATTTTTCTATGATATCAGTTACTTGTATTAATAAAATTATTAGAAAAAGCCAATCCAAATAATCGTTAAACTTTCCTAAAATTATTAAACACAAATCCAAAATAAAAATCCGCTTTTCGTCCTTTGATTGGTTTTGTATCCAATTCACGTCTATTTGGGGTTTGATTAAAAATGTAACACAACATTCAGTAAGTCTCCAATTCAACTAAGAAAGAAATTTTTGCTTTTTTAGAAATTCGACTTTATTCATCAACATACTCTCCTTCAAGAGAGATACATTCATTCCGACGCTCTAACTTTTCGATGCCTTTTTTGTAGAACGATTTGTCTGTGCTCTCAAAATCATTTTTTTTTTTTTTTTTTTTTTCAAAATATCACAAAAACAAAATATGCACGTCCAAAAAAAAAAATCCCAAACAATCTTAATTTTATTTTTCATTTTTTTGTACCTTGAAACGATTTTCCCGGGCTTTTTTCCCCCCAGTTGCCAATTTTTTTTGTTTAGGTGGTGAAAAAGGGCACCATATTTCTTGCTTTATCCACACACGAATAAAGAAACCCTTTTTATCGCGCGTAAATAGCTCCAAACAGCGCTCTGAATCGTGAACGCGTTGTTGTTTTTGATCCGGTGTGAGTAAACGAGACACCCAGATCGAAAACAACTGACGAATGCTCAAATTTTCGTGTAAAAGTATAAGTACACTATCTTGCGGTATTTTTAAGGTGTCAGCTATCCCACGCAGTGGACATTAGTTCTGGGAGACTTTACGATCTTCCAGAACTATTTTTTGGACCTTTTTGTGTTTTCCGGAAAACTGTCGATTTTTGGTGAACAGAGCATTCAGCACCATCAGTGTTTGTGTGATTCATTTAAATTCAACATATTAGTCAACAATTGGCGATTTCTCTAATGCAGAGTCTCCATAACACTTATCAAACCTCTATTGCTCTTCAACAGTATTTTCCCATCAAAAAACAACATTGAATCAACGCACGAAATTCTTTTTTGTAACTCATAAATTAATTGTCAGAATGTTATGAAATTATTGATACATATTATTTAAATGTTAATACGATCCAAAAATCATATTAATCTGTCAACTGTGCTGCTATATATGTGTCAAAGCGGAGACTTATTGAATGATCTGTTACTTATTTACATTAGCCCAAATAAAAGAAACTGAATAATACTTCAATTACTGTATAAAATTATTTAAATATTATTTAATTACAACAGAAAATAGTTAATAATTTACATATGCATGTCACAAGTGAACAAAATATCATTTGCTCAAAAAATTTTTAGAAGTAGTGTAAACGTGAAAATATAATAATAATCATTATTTAAGTTCTTATAAATTCAATTCACGTAAAACATACGTTGAATTTAAATGAAGGAACTAAATTGAGTTTGGAAAAGTCACGCAGATTATAAATTGGAACTATATAGATTTTATGTCAAATTACTAATTAATAGAAATACATTTTTTAAATTTAGTGTCAATTACTGAAGATCTGCAAAAGAATCGATTAAATTATTTTAAACGAAACGTCGATTTTAAATCCTGTATTGACTTTTTTATCAATTTAAAATATTGTTAAAACTCCAGCCTCAAATTATTTTTGTCATGTACATAACAGCCAAATTGTAATTTTAGGTATAATTGTTAAAAAACCTTTGCACTTTTTTTTAGAAACTCCTTCCACAATTCATTATTTTCAAACGATATTATTACATTTTATAGAAATGAAAATAAAACAATAGTATATAGGAAGCCTTTTCGTTCGTGATCCAAAGCTTTCTAATTATAGAATTTTATATCGAAGTACCTCAAAGTTTCATCTAAAAACACAAAATAAATAATTTCTAAACATCCTACCTAACTCTACCTTTCACTTCATGAAGAATCCATTTGTCTAGCTTTTCTACATTTCCAGTGGCATTTAAATGTCTCAAGAATGCTGAATTGTGGATACTGAGTTTTCCTGCAATTTCTTGAACTGTAGCTCTTGGATTCTATTCAATTATTTCCTTTGAAACATTGTCATTAATAATACGGGTACTAGAAAACGCGCGATAAATTATCGAAATTTTTATTTCCCAACCGAAACTTTATACCAACTACTTAAATTAGTTAATTTCGAATACTTTTATAATTACAAGAAAACAAGAAAACAACTGAACTTTTCGACAGCAAGATAGCTTCAATACATTATTGAAATATCTGTTCAAAAATGAAGTATATGAATCTTTTTATGTAATATAACTGAATGACATAGTCACATCGTAATTTCTATGATTAATTTTATTCATATTATAATTTCATCGGCCTCAAATGTCGTAATAACTATCTGTTACAAAGTTAATCTAGCACAGAATAAAACCTTGAAAAAAAAAAAATGTTTTTTATTTTACAAAGCATACTTTAACTCCATGAGTACATTTGACGACTGTTTCGTTATTCACTTGCTTTGCCTAAAATACGGATGACGAATATAATTCGTCATTCACACACATCAGCAAATTAAATCCATTTCAAACGAAAAATGTTTTTCAAATAAATTGATACCAAGGGGCTAAATTACAATTTATTATTTAATTCAATTAAACTATAAATATATTTCATACTGTCATAACTTCATTAGCAATATTGTTTATAATTATATTAATGTTGTTATATAAATTAAATCTTTCATATGTTTAATTTATTTTTCGTTAATATTTTTAAAAGTGTATACAAATGACATATGTATGCCTATAATTTGGAATTCATAAAGAATCTAATTATGATCTTCTCTAAAAGATGGGTGTTAAATGTACTTTTAATGTTGTACTTATGTGTATATTATTGTTGTAAATTTATGCATTTTAAAAGTATAAAATGAGTTTTTTTGATTAACGTTAAGACAAAAATCTTAAATATTGCATTCTAGACTGTAGTTAAAATGATTTTACACAAAATATTTCAAATTGTGTACATAGATATGTGGAAATAGCAAATACCTACTTTGAAAGTGACAAAACAAATCGTGTTGATTAATTAAAAATTGTGAGTTTTATTTAATGATTACTTTTTTGACTGAATATCTATATCTATATCTATAAACCTAATTAACATTCTAAACATGTGCTCATTATGGTTTCTCAATAGTTTTACAATGACTACCGTTTTGTAACTATTTTTTATTTAGAAAAACTTTTTCTTGCAATGTAATTGTTAAGTATTTTTCCCTGTAGAGAATCCATTTTACGTTTGAAATTTAAATAATCGTATAAAAAGAAACGCGGTCTTTAAATACGAGAATTGAACACCGAAAAATATTACACAGGAACAAATGAAGGTTACTTAAGAAACTTTTAAAAATGTATCTTCTGTAATTAATTAGTAAAAATATGTTTCGTTATTTTATTTTAAGAGAATTAAGTATATAATTTACACAGACTTGTTAAGCGTTTATTAAATTAAATGGAACACGTAAATAATCTCGGTTTACACACGTTTTGTTTCGCTCGTCTTATATTTGTTTCATAAACTTAACGTGCGTGTCACGAACCGCTTAAATAAATGACCAATCAGATTAACAGTTTGTTATGTTCACCAGAATCCCTTTAAAACACTTTAATACCCGCAGAAAGAGTG
>JABFOX010002771.1:0-11053 GCA_022817665.1 Axea sp. ZL-2020 | reverse complement strand
CTGTTCCTTCTTTAACTTTTCTTTTTCCTCCTGTTCCTTCTTTAACTTTTCTTTTTCCTCCTGTTCCTTCTTTAACTTTTCTTTTTCCTCCTGTTCCTTCTTTAACTTTTCTTTTTCCTCCTGTTCCTTCTTTAACTTTTTTTTTTCCTCCTGTTCTTTCTTTAATTTTTCTTTTTCCTCCTGTTCTTTCTTTAATTTTTCTTTTCCTTCCTGTTCCTTCTTTAACTTTTCTTTTTCTTCCTGTTCATTCTTTAACTTTTCTTTTTCCTCCTGTTGTTTTTTTATCTTTTCTATTTCCACCTGTTCTTTCTTTAACTTTTCTTCTTCTTTCTTTTTTAATTGTTCCTCCTTATCTTTCTGTTGTCCTTTCTCTTTTTCTTTTTTAATAGGTTCTTCTTTATTGCCTACTTTCACTTCCTCTTGTTTGTTCATTTGGTCTTCTTGTTCTTTCTTCCCTTTTTCTTTCTGTTCTATTTGTAACTTCTCTTCTTCTTCCCGTTCCATTTGTAACTTCTCTTCTTCTTTCCATTCCACTTGTTTTTCTTTAGCTTTTTGTTTTGCTTTTCCTCCTTGATTCCTCTTTTGCTCTCCCTCTTCATATTCATCACCTTCTTCATGTTCTTCCTCTTTTTTTATCTTTTGTTCTCCTTCTGCTTTCTTTGCCTTTTCCTGCTCCTTTAAATGTTCTTCATCTTCCTTTTTCAATATTTCATCTCTTTTGTTTTCTAGTGTTTTCTCCTCTCCTTTTATTTTTCGGTCTTCTTCTTCCTTATGTGATTGTTCTTTATCTTGCTTTTTATTTTTTTCTATTTCGTGTTTTATCATCGTTTCGGCACTTTCGTTTTTCAATATTTGTTCTTCATCTTGTATTTGTTTGTCTTTCTTCATTTCTACATTTTTTTTCTTTCTCCACTCCTCTTCCTCGTCTACTGTTTTTACCTCTTCTTCTAATCCTTTCATTAAATGTTGTTCATCTAATCTCAATAATTCTTTTTTTTGTAAACAGCTTTCTTCTTCTTTTCTTAATGTAGCTTCATCTTGGATTTCTTTTAGTTGTTCTTCATTTTCATGTTGCAATATGTTAATTTCTTGTATTATTAAATCTGAGACATTTTGTATTTGTTCTATACTTGTTTCTGATATAAACGTTTTAACATCATTAGGTTGAAGTAATTCTTCTGCTTCATATATATGAGTTTGTGTTTTGAGAGCTAAATCCTTGTTTACATCTGTTATTGTTGTTTGAGCTATATCTACGCCTATTGTAGATACATCGTCTTCAGTTAAAGGATCGGGTTCATTAAACTGATGTTCCTCTACCACTACACCTAAGCATTCTTTCATTCTTTGTCATGGAGCAATATGAACTTGTCTTATATTATTAGTACTTTGCTGATAGAATGAATCAGTTGTTTCTACAATTTCGCCTTTTGATGTTTGTTGTGATGCTACTGCTGGTAATTGCTCACCTAATTGTTCCAGAGCTTGTACTAAATTTTTAAATGCTGGATAACTCTCTTCCTGCCATGTTATATCATCTATTTCTTCTGTCATTGTTGAACACAACTGTTGCACAGCAGCAACTGAAGTTCGTAATTCAACTAACTGTTGTACTACTTCATTACCTAAAATAATACTTTTTGTTGATTCCTGATCCTCAGTAGTTTCTTCTAAAACTGTTTGTTCTTCAATAACGGTTGCTATTGATCTTTGTAATTCATCTAAAGGCTTATGTATAAGTGGTAATAAAGATAAAATAACACCTTGATTATCTACCTCAAGTGGAATTGAAGATACATAGATAAGTTTGCTTTCTACCGATAATGGTTGTGTTAACAATTCAGAATTAATTAACTCTTGAGGTATATTTGAATCAATAACTGCTTTTTCGCAAGGAGTTTCGACTAGCATTAAGCTTTCTGTTTCATGTTCTGATACTTCGATTAATTCGTCTACAATAGTCTGAACTGTAGTAACAATCAAAGGACCACATTCAATAATATTGGCATTTGAAATTTTTGCTTCAAAGTTTTCAAGTTGAGTAGTGTACTCTTTCTCTGAATCATTTTCAGTGATCATTTTCTCTTCAGCAATCAATTGTATTTGTTCATTAATTTCAATATTCTCTGAAGACTGTATTTGATTTGTATTATCCTTCAATTTCAAAATTAAACTAAGTATTTTAAGTGTATTTTCCGAAGATTTTAACACAACTGTCAATGTTTCAATTAATGAACACCTGTCCCGTGAATTTTCATTTGTATAATCATTACGAATATCTTTCAATGAATTATTAAAATTTTCCATAGCTTCACAAAAATTAGTTAATAAAATTGTTGACTCTTTCGTAATATCAGAAGCTTTCGTAACTTCATGTAAATTATTTAAAGCTATTATTAAACAACTAATTGGATATAGAAAACTTTCAACAATGGCCTCTTCATCTAATGGTTGAGCTGCAATTTGTTGTATTTGTGTACGTGATGCTTCAATGTTCATTTTTAATTTATTTATAGGAATAAGTATCATTTCGTATGACATACTATCAGTATGATTTTCCAGAGCTATTATGGCAGATTCCAATTGCTCCAAAGGTTGAGGTATTTTTTCTCGTAGAGTTAAATTTTTGAAACATGGATTGTAATCTGTATTGCTGTAATAAAAAGGAATATTAAATTAAATTATGATACAAATATATTATTTTTTTAGATATTTTTTTAATTTTTAAGGATCGAATTAATTTAAGTCATTCTATAATACAAATCTAAGAAATATCTTTTTTAATCGAATTATATTTGATCTTTCCATCAATAAATATGATTTATAAACAATTGTGAAAAATAAAATCGAAACTGTAGGTGCTAATTAATATAAAGGGCGTTTTGTTCTGTAATGTACTATCAGACTTTAACAAAAAAAATTTTTAAATCATAACCATCAATAAAAACGTTAATAAATTACTTATAAAAACTGCAAATACTTATAGATGTAATGGTAAATGCATTTAAAAGTACTTTTCATCTAAGAAACAATGTTTGATTTATTATTATTACCTGATGTGCTGTTGAGCAAGAATCATTGAAGCGTTTAATTCTGTTATTCCATTTAAAAGTTGTTTCACAATGATACTACCAGAATCCAAATAATCCTCTTTAATGACTGTAGAAACATTAGTAATACAGGATATCATATTTTCAACTGAATGAAAAATAACACTTTTTCTTTCATTTAATAATGCATTTTCTGGTATTAAACTATCACGTGTACTTCTTACAACTGAAAGAGTACCTTGAAATTCCAATAACGGTTCGATTAAATTTTGCAAAGTTAATACAACATTTTTATCAGTAGTATCTACTTCTTCTTGTGAATTTAAATAATTTACAATATTTAGTAATAATTTTTTAAAATTATTAATAGATTTACAAAGAATAGAAGCAACATCTTTCTCCAATGTTTTTACATGAGCAACTTCCAAATTTTTAAAGCGATCAGAAATGATCTCTAAAGGACGATCAATATCTCGCAAAACATTTAGAATGCTTTGTTTTTGTGTTGCTTCTGCAATAGCATTCGGAATTTCATTTTCAATTTTTTCGATAGTTTCATTTATTGTAATAATGTCCGTCATGTCAGAGGAACAAATATTGTATAAATTAACGAAAGATTCATTAACTGGGTGTAAAATACATTGTTTCAGTATTTTAATAGGTCCCTCTAACTTACGTAAAACTATTAATTCCATGTTTCCGTGATCTCTTCGTTGCTTTAAAGCATTATATAAATCAAGCAATGGATATTTTAGTTCTTTTAATGAGTTCAATAATTCAGTATATGATTTACTATCATCAGAACATAAGAAATCAGAATCAGTAGATTTATTATTCAAAGTAGAATAAATATTTACAACGGTAGCACGCAAATTTAACAGAGCTTCACATAAATGGGAAATTATAGGAGTCAAAGAACATCGGTCAAATTCATCTAACATTACGAATATCTCTTTCTCTATTCTTGTTAAAGACTCACAAACGGACTTAATGAAAAGCATAACATTTTCTTTATTAATCCGTTTCATGAAAGATAATAGTTCATCATTTAAACGTACAAGACGCATATTGAATTCCACAAGTGTATTAGACATATGATCAACATTCTCAGAAGTTTCAAATTCCATTGTTTCTTTTATGACTTCTTCACACGTAAGTGTTTCTTCTAATACTTTCTCCTTAAGAATTTGTAACAAATAATTTATTTTACATAGAACTACCGGATCAAGGTGAAGTTCCAACTTTTCTTGCCTTAAAGCATACTCTAAATGTACTAAGGGATCGTTCAGTTCCTTTAATGGTTCACAAAATGCCATATATTGCAAAGCCACATTAAAACCCGACGCAGGAGCATATACTGTATGAACTGATTGGGCCGTTATATTCGAATTCACCCTAATAATTGATTGTTTTACATTCTCTAGTGAAACTTTAACAGTATTTGATCCTGGAGTACTATCGAACTTGTGTTCAAATTCATCCAAAATACACGAAATATTATTCTCTATCTCATTCAGCGTTGAAGACATGGTCGCAATCAATGACTTCACGTTATCTGTTTTCAGCGATTCAGATATTTCGCCTTCCACTGCATTTAGTTTCGTTAGTTTCAGATGTATTTCTTCTATAGTATTAGAAATATCACGGATGATCTCCACAGACTTATATTCTGTACTTTCCACTGACTGTAACTGGGACTGCATCGCAGGTTGCAATATCTTTTCCTGCAGAGCATGCAACGGTTCTACAATCTTGCACAGAGGTATCGCTTGAATGTCAGAAAGTTGTATTTCTTGTGACAATGTTTTTTCTAGTTGTAGTAGTGGATCTTTCAATTCTTGCAGTGATTCACAGATAACATCTTCTAATGCTGCTTTTACACGAAATGCAGGAACATTCGATATGTTAATCGACTGGGCGATTATATTCGAATTCACCCTAACAATTGATTGTTTTACGTTTTCCAGCGAATGTTTTACAGTATTTATTATAGGAGTGCTGTCGAATTTGTTTTCAATTGCGGCTATGATATAAGAAGTATATTTTTCTAGCTCGGTTAACGTAGTAGAGAAGCTTTCATTTATCGATTGTATTTCGTGCATTCTCCCAGCTTCATTCATTGTTACTTCCTCTGCGTTGAATTCCGTGAGTTTAGATTTTATTTGTTTTATTATGTGATTAATATTATAAATAACTTGTAAAATATGATTTTCCTTTGTTTTCTGTTCGAATATCTCAGATTCTGTCGCTGTCTTCATTATATTTTGTTCGACAATTAATAATGGTAATTCTATTTTTCGTAATATATCTTGTTCCCTTGATGTTAATTTATTTTTCTGTGATAATGCTGTTTGTAATTCTATTAGTGGTGATTTGAGTTGGGTCAACTGTTTATAAATTTGAGAAATATTCTCTATTATTTGTTGTAATGTTTGACTATGAACATCATATTTCCCATAACTCTCTTCAAGTATATTTAAACGTATTTCTATTATAATCTGTTCTAGCCGTTCCAATAACTCTTTTATGTTTAATAGCATCGGAGATACACATTTTTCTTGATCAATTTCTGCTATAGCGAATGAGATTTTTTGTTGCGTGTTCTCGAATGCTTTTAAAATATCTTCAATTACAGATTTTATGTTACCTGTTGTTATTTTATCTAATGTTTCATAATGTTTTGTGTTTAAATAATTGATTTTTTTTTCTATATCTTTTAATGTATTTTGAATTTCACAGATATTTTTTATCGTGGGCAAAGCTGTTGTGTTGTATTTGTTTTCCATCTCTATAATCGGTGTAATAATATTTTGCTCAAATATTTCGAATACTTGTGCTATTTTTGAAAGAAAATTATTTTCTGCTTTAGAATACGTGCCTTCATGTAAAAGTTTTTCTTGAATATTTATCAACGGTAAGTTTACCTTTAATAAATCTTTTATTATTTCGGCATTAATTTCATACGCAAGACTTGGTTCAATAAATTCTTCAGGCAATTTATTTATTTTTGTGAAATTATTATTAATATAATCTTTTATTATTGACATTAATATTTCGATGTCATTTTTTATCGTTAAGTTTGTCTTTTCTTCCTGTGTAACTTTATTAAACTCAGTTAAAATTTCATTTATTTCAGCATAAATTACTTTAAGAAATCTAATTGTTTCAATATGCTGTACATAAATTTTATATATATTTTTATCTAAATTTTTATCTTTTTCTATTATTTCGTCAGATTCATTTTGGCGTTTAATATTTTTTATTAATATTGATTCATTTTCTATGTCTTCTAAAGATTCAACAATAGGCATTATGGATTCCGATTCCAGTACATTATCTATAATTTCTTGAACAACCGCTTTTAACCTGAAAAAATAATAATGAAATGTCAATTTCATTAAATTATTTATAATTTAATGCATACTAAAAAAATTAAATCACAATGTATCTGTTCTTATTTATCTACTTTAAAATATTTTCTTCAATACAATCACTATTGGTAATTGTACTTTATAGTTGGTTTTTTATATTATAATATATCATAATGCACAATATTTCAAACATTGCTTTTTATAAACATTACAAATATTAATCTGTAATTTCAAATCGTACCAAATATATGCAATCATATTAAAATATTTAATAAAAAGCACTGCATATTATTTTTGTGTTATTCTGGTGTTAGGTAAAATTAATGAATAATAATTAAAGATAAATAATAATAAATAAAATTAATACAATACAAATTGATTTCACAATAACGTACGTTATTCATTTATTTATGCATTAACTATGAATAGAAGGATGAAGCTTTAATGTTTTTAAGAACAAATACCCTAAATTTGAATTGAAAAGTCCTTAAGTTAATAATTCTTATTGGTATAATTTCAACTATTTAAAAGATGATGCATAATCAGCTTATTATTCCTCAAGATTTGCTAAATAATCTGATGGATGTTAAGAAACGGGCATTCATTGATGTATAATCATATAAATCCGATAATCTGCTACATATAACTTTGCTTATTTCTTAATTCTGAAAGAATTAACCAGCTAGCCCATAGAAATCATAGTTTTATTATAAGTCTATTTCACAATGACTGCACATTTTTTAATAAGTAATTATCATCACTCAATATTTCTCCGGTCTGACTAAGAAAAACACATTTTTTTGTAAAAATTTGATTTATTGTAAATCTATGTAAATCTTCTTTCCAAATTTGTGAAAATTTTATTTATCAACATACTTTTCTTCAAGAGTGATACAATCATTACAGCGCTCTTCTCACTTTTCGATGCCTATTTTATAGAACGATTCGCTTCAATTTCTTTCACTGGGACTCTCTTTCTTTCTACACTCAATCGATTCAGTGATGCCATATAATAATCGTTATTGAGTGTTGAACCTTTCTCAAAACAGTCAATAAACGAGACACCATGCACCTACTAAAATACAGATGTCATAACCTTACCAGCTGGTCAGGTTTCATCATCGACGTTTGTAGGACCGAGTTTAAATTGAGCATACCAGTCAAGAATAGCTGATTTTCTTGATATAAAGTTTCCATAATGCTTATTAAGTCACTATTTGGCTTCACTGTATTTTTCTCCACCAAAAAAAAAATGTTTAATCAGCACACGAAATTCTTTTTTATCCATTGTTTTAAAAATGACAAAATTGGTGTCACTTAAATCACTGTAACGTGTAAACGAACTGTCAGAATGTCATGAAAATGTGACTCATATCATTTAAAAGATGATACTACCAGAAATATTATGATTCTATCAACAGTGTCGGCATAGTGTCAAACCGGAGACTTATTGACTGACCTGTTAGTACAATGAAACAACGATTAAAAATTTCCTCCCGTTTTGCCAAATAATTTAAGAACCGAAAACTACTATGTTCATACAAAACTTAAAATCATTAATATTTTACCATTTCATAGTGATTTTATAATCCGCATGAATCACAGCAACTAACATTATAATAAGAATAATCAATCGATTATATTTTAATTAATTACGTTTATTAGCGTAAATCCAAAAATAGGTACAGAACCAAAAAATAAGCCGCACGATTTATGAACTACGTATTAAGAAAATTCTTAATAAACTTATACATTTATATAATTTGCACAAATATGATATGAATCTTATAAAATTTTTAAAACATTTCCATATGTCTGTATAATATTCGTTTAATTATTCAATCTCTATTATTTAATACTTGAGGAACATACGTAATTACTAAAGCAAGGTGGAAAATTTAATTTTAGTAATAATAAACAGTAAAAATAAATTTATAAAATTACCAATATTTCATTGATTACATACAGTTGGTAAACGTTGATAATTACTGCTACATACATAAGACAATATATATCTATTAAATTAATTATTAAAT
Source organism: Axea sp. ZL-2020 (assembly GCA_022817665.1). Classification (NCBI taxonomy): domain Eukaryota; kingdom Metazoa; phylum Arthropoda; class Insecta; order Hymenoptera; family Scelionidae; genus Axea; species Axea sp. ZL-2020. The sequence continues at coordinate 2,596 of JABFOX010002771.1, read as the reverse complement.
ATTTTTAACATTAAATTGAACAGTATTATATATTTTAATTGTAATTTATTGCATATACTAATACTTAATTCGTCATGTGAAAACATATTAAAAAAGTACACTTAATGCTTGTTATTAAAATATTGCAACATTGTCTTTTATAATTACCTTATAATTGGAGTTATAATATCATATACTACATTACATTCTTCAGATTCATAATCATGAACCAATAATGTAGTTCTTAAATTCAGTAATGATGATTTAAGTAAACAAAATTTATCAACAACATTCTTTTCTGTCAAAATTGCATTTTGTGATATATCATTCAAATTGTTAATCAACAAATTTAAATTGTTACTCAAATCTTCAATTCTACCTAAAAGAATTGGTAAAGCTGAGTTCTCTTGATAAGGTTTATCTTTTTGATCATCAATAATGTTTAGTAATTGGAAGTAAATATCATTTAACTTCATTGGTATTTCATGTAGATCAAAGATATCTTGAGAAATAGTTTTTTTGTCTAATATTGTTTCTCGTGAAGACATGGTCTCTGGTGTATGTATAGCTGTTTCCATTCGTTCTGTTACTATGGGAATTTGTTCATATAGATCTTCTAGTATTTCATGAATGGGTATAATAGCCTTTGTTATGTCAGTTCTATCAGTATAATTTAAAACTTTTGTAACAACATTTTTTAGGCCTTCAATCGGTGATATTGTATCCTGTAATCTTAGTAATCTCTCAGTAGAATGTTCTGATAACATGGCATGTCGTAAACTCAACAATGGACCTTCTAAATCTAATATCGAATGCAGTGTTTCTTCTTCTTTTAAAGTTGTTGCTGTTTGAGCAATGTTCGATACACATTGTCGTAAATCTGAAAGGCTCAATACTAATTCATCTTCACTCAGAAGTTCTTCACTATCACGTAAAACTGAACTCACATTAGACTGAACTTCAATTAAAGAGTCAAGAATAGCTTCTGGTAAGGACGGAGAATCTACATTGCTTAATTTTTCTTCGGAAATTTTACTAAGATTTTCACTAGCACTAACTAAAGCCGACTTAAGTAAAGTTACAAATTCTGTACGGAAATCTGGTTCGTAACCTTCCAATGCAACAACTAGAGCTTCTAATCTTGTAAGTAATTCTGAAATAGGAGACAAAAGTATTTCTGGTATTTTAAAAATATCAGTTTCGTGAATAATTGATCTAATTATTTGTTCCATTTCTTCAAATGGTCGAGATAAAGATTCGACTAAAACTGCATCAATATTTTCAGTCCATGAGCCACTTATTGGATTGGTTTTAATTTTTTCCAGGAAATTATTAAGAATTTCATGAATAGATGTTAAAGAATAGTTTAATTCAAGAGATAAATCATGACAGTGAGTTAATATAAATTTAATATCATTACCAAGATAATTTACAGCACGTTTTGTTCGCTCTAAAATAATTGGGTTCTCGGATTTCATATTTCCAGATAATTCATAGTAAAATTTAGATAATCCTGAAATTATTTCATCTACAGGATCTAATAATGAATCTAAAATTATAAAATCATATTTTGGAGAGTCAGTATTGCTGTGTCGTTTTATTAATTCTACTCCACGAAGTAATTCTTCTGCTGGTCCTCCTACAACTTCTAGTAAAGAAATTCTTGTAGTTTGAGCCAAAGACGTATCACCAGTATTTTCTAAAGCTTTTGTTTCAATAATTGTTATCGTATCGCATAATTCTGTAATTGGATTTATTATATATTGTATTATAAATGCATCTAATTCACTTTTGTGTCCTTCTTCAACTAATTGTTGCAATATTTCATATTGTACTAAGGCTTTTCGAATAACTAAAACTGGTTCTATTAATTTTTTCACAATAATGAACATTCTTTCCTTGGTATTCCTTGTTGAAGATTTTTGAGGATCCTCTTCCGCAACAGTTTTCTTCATTCGTTTTTTCGATTCACTTTCTATTGATTCTTCTGAATAATCTGTTTCTTTCGAATTTCTCTTCTTTCTTGCTATTGGTTTTTCTTGTGTATGACATATAGTGGCGTAATCTAATAATCCTTCAACTATTTCTTTCGAATGTTCATTTGTTTTCATCGTTTCACCAGGATGAATGTAACTTTTTATTCTATCCGAAGAAAGTGCATCAGCAAATGCTTCACTATCTAAATCTATATCAATATCCAAATGTTCATTCTTTTCCAGAGAAAGCGTAGCCAAGGTTGCTTCTTTAGCACTGTGATATGATTCAGATTCTGCTAAACGTTTTTCACTTTTGTCACTTTTTGATGAACTCTTGGACGAGCTTCCTGATTTTCTACGAAGAGGCTTTACTGGGGGTTTAATTTCTTCAATTTGACGAGACTCTGATATCAAAGGTGATGATATTGATCCAACTTGTGTTACTTGATCTTCTAAAATCGATATATCTTCCATATCAGCTTCTGTTCGAAGGTCGTCTCCATCTTCATCAGTCACAAGATAATCTGGAGCTACATCAATTACAACGGCTTCCATTAATAAATTTCCCGCTGTGGATGTTTCCTTCGTAAATCGCATTGGCGGTAGTTCAATGAAATTATGTTCTTATAAAAAAGAAATTC
>JABFOX010002770.1:0-11054 GCA_022817665.1 Axea sp. ZL-2020 | reverse complement strand
GTTCCTTTTTTCCTTGTTCCTCGCCTCCTTTTTTGCCTATTTTGTCAAGTCTTCAAAACACCAGCGACGAGTCGCGAGCACTGGCGTGCCAAGTTACTGGAATGCCAAAAACAAGCCTGGCCTGCGCCTGCTGCTGAAAGTGGATAGGTATTTTTCGGTCGGAAAATTAGCTCGAATAACGCGCGCCTGACAGAATAGCGCGCGCGACCGGCATTTCGCGGACATTCTGGCCTCGTTTGCGCGTCGTCAACTTGCGCCAGTCCGACGGTTAATTGCTGTTAGTTTACGAGACAACGAACTGATGATGAACATAATTAAACAATGTTTCTCGTATTTTTCCGACAAGTTTGTTAATGTGGTTTAATGGAGTTTGCCTAACCAGATTTTGCGCCTTTTTTGCATAGGAATGCTGCATCGCATTCCACAAAGTTTAAAAAATCGGACCAACTTATTATTTCTTTATGCAGCATTCTGAAAAAAACTGAATTAAACAAGAAAAAATTGTTCGCATAATTTATAATGAACTTTTGTTGTCACTTTCAGAGATCTTCTGCATTAACAGAGTTTCGAACTTTGTTTTAACAAATTGAAATAAAACCGAATTTGGTTTTAAAGTAATTTATGAAGTTGTTATATTTATTTAAAATCTCAATATTTATTTAAATTGTATTCATTTCAATAAAATAATTTTTTGTATAAATTACGAAATGAAATAAATAGCGAAGACAGTCGGGATCTAGTTTTAAAATTGTTCTCACGGTTTATATAGAGCAATGCGGGACAAAAAATGGATAAATTACTCGTGATTAAAATTGCGTGCTTGCAATGAAGATTTCCCATTTGCCCTTATTTTATATTAAATATTCTTTCGAGATATTTTGTTATTAAAGTTGCTACATCTTTGATAGTTAATTTCTTGGGATTTTTCAATAACGTTTCACATGTATTAAAAAACTAGACTTTTTATTTAATGTGTTATTTCATCATGATCAAATCATTTCAACTAGTTTTGAAATTTGATCGTCACGTATTGAAATCACTTTGAATTGAATAAGTGTTTATTAAGCCATGAAAAAAGTTTCGATAAACCGAACATGTTTTTATAAATATGAACAAGCTTTTTGTCAAGAGCGAAGTAATGGGAAGATGTAATTGATTGTAAATTGATGATAACGTTTAAGTATTTTACTGAACATCTGCCATGCGAAAATAATCTTGACTTTAACACGAACGTAACATTTTTGTAAATTGAAAAGTACAACGTATATTACAATTAATCAAAGAATCAAAGTTATAATAAGAATCTATTTGATATTATCAATAGATCGTTTTCATACCGACATTAAAATAATTAACTGCAAAAAAATCCAACAGAAAATATTATCAATTTATACATTATAAATAAAACTATTTAACTTATAAATAAATGCTGAGTTAATAACTTATTTATTGTAGCATAAGAAACAGTAATTTCAGTTCAACTGCCCTTTAATCAAACAACGTGCAAATTTAATTAATTGAACTTTCTTTTTGTTTCGGGTAAGTCAGTTGGATTATGGTGCTAATTAATTAATTCCCGAACTGCGGTGTAAGTAAAATCCATCGAAACAATATAGTTCCCTTTCCATCAATAAAGTCATAACATCAGTAAATCCCTCCCCTACTATCGCTTCAAATGCTGGAGAACAAGTTCACGAAGCTCGATAAAAAAACGTGATCCGGCTCAATCTGTAACTTCGCGAATCAATTATACGCCCGATGACGGGTGCAATGAAAAACACAAAACAAAGCCCGCACCCATGGCAAGCAACCGCTACAGTTGAAAATATCATTTTACATATTTCACGGCTTAATTGACAATTATTCAATCAAGCGGGACGATCTCGAAGATAGATCGATACAGTTCTCATCTCAGTTTAATTAAAGGAAACGAAAGACGAACTAATGAAGATCAGATGAATAAAGTCAAACGCAAGGCTTTGTCACGTTCAACTCTCGAATGCAGTATTAAAAGTAATGAAAGAAACAAAGATCAATTTTGAATAATAATGCATTTCCTTGTAGTATTCTATTGATTGTATGTAATTGTACAATCATTTATTAATTATTTTATTTTGTTTTTTTATATTTGTCATTTTATATAGACTCATATAATTAATTTTATTTATTCATAATCAATTAGTAATATTTATATTCCTAGAATGTAACAAGTCACATGTATTATATTTATTTACCAATATTTGTTCTATTATAAACCGGAAAAAATAATGTAAAAAAGTTTACTATACTTAATATAGTAATGCTGACGTAAAACAAATGCTATTGAACATTTTATTATTAAAGTAGATACGTATATGAAATTTATTAGAAGTTTTATTATACTTTGTGATAATAGTTGCTATAAATATGATACATTTTTATAACTAAAATTATAAAAACGCAGTGAAATACATATTAAATCAAATACATTTAACATAAATATGTATGTTAGTATAAAGAAATTTATTTTATTTAATTTTTTTAATAAATGTAAAGTTATATGAGATATTTTTGTTTTGTTTTAATTTATGATGTTTTGGTTCATAAACTGCGTGATTGAATTCCGTTTAAAATATATTCTTTTTAAATTAATGTACGATTTATATTAACACACATAGTAATTTTTATTAAAGAAATAAGATCATTCTGACTAACAAATCTAAATATATATTTTTTTTTATCATACTAACTTTATTTACATATTTTTTTTGTTTTATATATGCACTGCAATTTTATCACTTTGTAAAATTCACGTTTAATTATTCTTATTCTTTCACTTTGATAAAAGATGTGGTTCATCTTAAATTAGAAAAAGTCAAAGGGTTTGTTCGCACAAGCTAAAGGCTGTTGACTCTTTAATATCTCTTTCTCGTTTCGCAAGGTGAGAGGAGAGTGCAGGCTAAACCAATTGATTCGTTACCGTTACCCTTAATTGCTTGCCAGGTAACGTGGTCCAGTGTCGGGTTTTGTACTTGCATAACTTCCCACGACTCGTAATCGCCCCACCTTGCCGTTGCCTCGATCTCGCGCGTTGAACAGCCCAGTTAGTCGTGCACCACTTTTTTTCTTTTTTCCTGAGTCGTCGCGCGTTTTAGTATCGCGTTACTAAGTCAATTTGCGTATGAGAATATCGTCAACGGGTTGTTTATTGCGAAAGAAAAATGTGGTTATCGGTACGCGAATCAAGACAGAGAACTCATTAATTCGCTTACTAAAGTACATTAAAATTTTTTTCGACTACAGTAACAAGGTTTGTTCTGGTACTCGGTTTAAAGTAATCAAATAAAACACTAACTTAACTAAATAGGTCTAGTTTAATTTGTAAACAAATTATGGAAAGAAAATAGCTATTGGGATTTTAACACAATAAGATTGACAATTTATTTTATAAATCTTTTATTTTATCCGTTTATAAATTTATTTTATAAATTATAGTAATGAATTAGATTATTTCATTAAATTTTCAAACTCTTACATTCGTCAAAATATTTAGTCGAGTAAGATTTGAATACATTAATCTTAATTCCTTCAGTTAACACATTATATTGGTTGATGATAAAGTTTCCACCGGTTTATAGTTTCTAATAAATATTTTAATCGTATCCAATGAATTATATTATTCTGACATAATTTATTACATTTTTTTAATTTCTTAACGTTTCTTTACACACGTATCGGAAACGGTAATTTCAAATGAATTAATCCAATATAATATAGTTTATTAGCATTCCATCAGCAGAATAAACAGTCCTGCTATTGCAATGGATTCAATTACAAAGAAATAATTCAATGAAAAATCCGATTCTTGTGACGCAAGGTCAGATTACTCACAGGTAAACAGTAATTATCAAAGTTGAAAATCTATTAATAGTATTCCTAGCAGGAATATGATATAACAGTTAGAAACCGGTACTGTGCGCAGAAAAGACACGGTGGAGCATGTAAACGTGTTTATTTCTGCGATTCACAGGAAAGACTTGAAATCGTTCTAGAAGAAAATCTCGGTGAACTTTTTACGTAATGGCTTAACTGTGATATATGGCCACAAATTATTAAACCAAATGTGATTAATTTATTCATGCGTTTTAAAATCTCTTCCCATTTTAACTATTATTCATCTTCTGCTAATTCAATTAAGTTGTATTTTAAAAGGCAATATTTCAAAATTTTGTAACGATTAATACCAATATATTGGAATAAACAGAAAATATTGTGTATTTTGATAAAAGGTATTATTTCGTATTTAAAACATCGGTTGTATTTTCGCAGTTTTGTTAGTGAAAACTAATTCGAAGATATTTTTTCCAATAAAATATGCCCATTAAATGGACACATTAGTAAACTATATGTTTTATATATATTATTTAAATTGGTTTACTACCAATGAATATAACTGAATTATTATATTAAAATATGATAAATAGTATGATCTCAATATATATTTTTACTTCATAACGATAAAAATGCTAAAATTCATTTTTGGAATATCGGGCATGGATTTTAAAAACATGATTTATAATAAATTGCAACGTAGAAATTAACACTGTAGTCAGTGCTAGCGTATTATCAAGATCCTTTTGCCAACGGTAAGTAAATAGTCGAGATGAAATATCAATATTCCTTGGGTTATTAGTCTGATCAGTATATCAATTTTGACATTTAAATAAATGTTATGTTAACACTATTGCATTCGGGAGTTACAAGTATATTATATGTCACACGTACATATGGTACATTATAAATGAATCCTTTATCAATCATGTTTTGTCTATATATAGATCATATATGGATTATATCTTTTTGCTTATTTATAATATATCAACGAATTCTTTTATGACTAATGCATACATTAATAATGAACCACACATAGAAAATGAATGGATGAATATTTTAGTCTTATACTACTTTTGTACGGATTCTTAACCTGTATTGGCACAAAGTATATTGACATTTTATATTGATTGTCCGCCAATACCCGTAACTAATATAATAATAACCCGCCAATGTAGTACCAAACTTGGTCAATGGTTGTTAAACTATCGGTCAAATAGTTAACAATAGAACAAAAGAACAACCAAAATAGTTAACTATATTGTTTGTTCTTTTGTCTTCTTTCGTTACACTCTTTTATTAAATTAAAGAATTGTTATTTTTGACACATTAATTCTATTATTATTACCATTTTTAATAAAATGAACACATTTGTAATATTTGTTTATTAGTATTTTCACATATTTAGATTCATTCAGTCAGATATGTATAGATGAAAACTTTTTAATTGATTATTTTTGTTGGTGAATATATTCACATGTCGTTTTTCAATAGCCCTTTTTTCATTTTCTTCTAATTCAATTTCAAATTTACACTCCTTTGTCGTGTGCAGCTCTCGAAACATAAGTAACAAGCAATTACGAGCGCGTAGAATGCTTCGCTAATGCGCGGAAAATGGCTTTACGATGCATATGACAACTACAGTTAACGTCAAAACAAGTCGTTTCTTGTCGAAATAACTACACGCTGTGGCAACGGTTACTAAGCATGCTGCTGTCATAATTAAAAAGTGTCTCAGTTAGAATACGAGTGACGCTTATTTTTATTTCGCAAATTGTCGTTTTGGAAATGCACTCGAGTAATATCAACGCACTCGACGATTCCACTAGTAATAAGCATAATTTAATATGCGATTTTGCTGCACTGTTTTCGTCGTCCTATCAATGCTTAGCTGCCAATTGGTCGTGGTGAATTTAGGTTTACTACTCCCGACTTAATGGAACCGCGCGATAAATACCTCGGAATCAACTCGAGTTCGTATAACCGCCGCTTATTGTCAGGGAATAGACCTCTATCATTAAATATATAAATTTCAGTTGATCTATTCTGAAATTCATAGCCGAAAAATATTTTTACTGTTAATTTGCAATTATAATTACAGAAATTTACTTTGACAATTTTTCAAGTAATTAATTTTGAAATGACTGTGAAAAAGTTTTGTTTGTTTATAAAATATTTTTATCTTGGTTATAAATGATTAAGTGACTTTTTAATATAATTTCCCATTTCATAATTATATTTTTTTATGAAATCATTAAAGTGAACCAAATCATAAAACAAATGATGCAAATAAAACTGGAGAACGAAAATAAATGACGTTACACAATTCATCATGTTATTACACTGAAATAATATGCATTTGCATCGGATCATATTCATAAATTTTGTAATTGTAAAAACAAGTGTTTATATTAAAAACGGGGACGTTTTAAAATGAAATATTGACGTTTTCAAGCGAAACATTGGTATTTTAATTTTAACATTTATTTTAATTTTAGAATTTTATTATTACAACAGTACGCATTGTTATATGCATTTATATGCGAATGCTACTATATGCCAAAGCTGTTAACTCTTTAAAGACAAACGTTGGTTGTTATATAACAACTTTATCTTTAAAAGTATTCTAAACTATACTAAAAAATATTACTAATTAAAAAAAAACTGAAATAATTTTTAACTGGAATATTTTGTTTCATGTAACACACTAATTTTCACGACATTATTTATTAAAAATTACATTAGTTATTATTAGCTATTATAAGTAAAGAACACATTTTTCTTAAAAATATTATTTATTGTATTCTATATGTATTTTAGATTACAATACATAAAAAATCTATCTACATCATGCTGATATGTCTCTGAAAGTTTAATAAAATTTATAGGATACCAGTGAATAACGTAAGATGGATACTAATGTATATCGTATATTTATTTTTTAATTTCATCGTGCTTCGAAAATTATCATTTTCAACGTAACCATTGAAAGTTTCATTATTGTATTTACACTGAAACTTTCGCAAACTGTGACTCTACATATATCAACATCTGACATTTAAAGCAAACAGATTTACCTTATTATTGCTCTGAAACCACAGAAATGATTTGTCCTTTGAAGTAAAATGTTGTATGCTAATTAATTGTATATCTTTTATAATTAAATTATTATAGAACAAAATAAATGTACATTACAGAGAAAAGAGGAGTCTAATAAGTCGTCTTTTTTGTACAAGAACAGATAGATGCGGGTATTGGAACGTAGTTGATTAATTTCTAAATGATGATGAAACGTGCGTCTCGTTCAGTATAAAAGTTGTCAATAAAGCGACTCGACATCATTAATTTCCAAAAGCAACGTATCTGACAAAACGAAATCAAAGGCTTTTGCACCGAAATAATTATCCTGATACACATAAACCTTCGTATGATACATTACCCAGTAAAAATTCTTCTTTTCTCTCGACTCATGTTCTTCAGTGCAAGAGCTTGCTCATCTATCACTCCGAAAACAAAGCCTTTGAGGCAACATCAACGCGCGATTCCATCCTTGCAAACAGATTAATGTTTGCCTCCGCCAGGAAAAAGATTGCGTTCAAATTGGTTGTACTTGCGAGCACGTATGATCGATCAGTGTCAGAACAAAAGACACCTAGTTTTCTGTCCAGACGTCGCATTTTTTTATTTTCTTGAGAAAAAATATTAGACTCAAAATTATTTGATACATCCCCAAATATCTAATGTCTGCAGAATTGAACATTTCATTGATTTACAACCCCTCCTTCAATATAGAAAATCCTGGCATTAAGAATTTCCTTTCGACTCGTCCTTCTGACTCGAAAGTTCAGAAAAAACGAAAGCAGTAAAGCTCGCTCGTAAACGAACAAGTATTTCAAACTGCGTTTCCTTTTAATCTTTACGATCTTATGCGAATCTCTTTTAAGGCCTTTTTAAGGCCATGCGAGTTCCATTTTACGCTTAATCGAGAACAAACTGGCCGAAATATTTCACGAAAAGGAATTCGTCGATTAAAATGTATAAATTTTGCTGTAAATCAAAACATAGAAGTGGAAAATATATATATGAGATACGATTTTTTTTATTAGGTTGAAGTAGCTGAAAATCGTTATTTACTCGGAGAGAACATTGAATTTATTAACAAATTTTTTTTATTTGAATAATAAGAACGTGAAAACTAAAAATTTAAATGAAAAAGTTGTTTCAAGTAGTTGCATATATTTCTATTAATTGTACAATGGAATTGGAAAATAAAAAAGATAGTTTTTCGTGGTAAAATGATTTTACAATGTTGCATAAAATGTAAATGATTCAGTAATATAAATATATACTTAGATATATCATGATAACTTAAGAAAATACTGTGTTTATATTCGCATTTTATATCATGTTTTGCAACACCTTTTATGGAAAAAAATGTACGACAAATTGTCTTAATAAGTAGGTATCTTATTTTATAGCTGAAAATTCCGGTTAGATAAAATTGATATCTGTGTGAATTTTTCACATAAAATATGAGACATTAAATTTCATGTACATCATTCATTTTTTATTTCAATTTTTTTATTTAAGAAACTATTTGCATAACTAAGTGGATGTTCTTTACACATGCTGAATTGAAAATAATTATTTTTTTACCACATAATTATTATGAGTTACAAATTATGTCAACATAGTACTCTATAAAAACCTATAATAAGTATTTATTAACATTAACCATGACCGTAATTTCAAATAATTCAAATACATATTTATTCAAGAAAACTGACAATGATATTATTTAAAAAAAATAATAACCAGTGTTTAATTACGTTAACATAGTTAAATGCATTTTATAAACTTTATTTTCTTGTGTCATTATAATTATTCACTTATTTAAATTTTTGTGAAAATTTTTTAAGAGATTGTTTTATTAAATATAATTTTATTAAATAGAATATTTAATTATAATTTTTTAAGAGCAAATATTTAGAATTTAACAACATTTTTATGTTATTTTAAAATTTTACTTTAGTACAATCTTTAAAAAGAACCTTCTCGTAAGAAAATTATATTCTCCCAAAAACCAATAGAATTTATTTGGAGATTAAAATACAATAATTACCGTACATCGTTTACATTCAGTATTTCTGAAAAATAAAATATTTTATATAACGATTATTTATTGTAGTATTTCTTTAATAAATAGTAAAATATTTCAAATTCAAATAAATCATTAGTACACTTGTTTTATAATTTTTGTTTAATTGTACAAAGAACAAATATAAAAAAAAAAAAATACAAACATATTCGACTTGAATCAGAAATACAAAAAATAACGGAACAAATAAACATAAAACAAAAATAAGTCTCCAAACGGAGCTCAAATCAATGTCATTCTATTACAATATTTGGTAATTCACTCGACCGTAATTTGCATTTTGATTCCTCGACGAGCAAAAGTGACTTTCGATGGGTGAATTTGGCAATATCGAAGTTGCATTGAAGCATCAAGTTTGCGGTTGATTTGCCTTATGTCTTCAACTTGAACAGTCCGAAACAGTTTCGAGCGGTCAACGATACTCGGCATACATCGTCCATTCAACTGACTCCGAGTTTAGATTCGTTGTATCTTCCAGTCACGAAATGTCTAAACATCTCACCATCCAGATGTCTTTTCTGTTCAATCTATGTACATCATTCAGTGTACACCGCGACTGAAATTACTAACTTCGTTTCGACTGTCGATACTATTAGCTAATTCAAAAAGTCAAATGAAACTTTAAATAAACTAAACTAATTTGCAGCACGTTAGTACGCAATACTGCATACTCTGATAATTAATAGTTCTCGAAGCTATATTTCAGTATTATTGAAACCTTATTGTAATCTGTTTCATAATACCTGAATAATTGTGAATTAATACTCGAGTAGTCACGGCAAAATGCCATGATAACAGCAGTTGCAATAATTATATATACAATTGCAAAAAACATTGAATAACCTCAACATTTGGATCAATAATGATAATTTCGACGATAAAAATTCGTCACTACGAGTGCGTAATCATGTAGTGTCCAAAATATATGACGTTAAATTAGTTTCGAATAATTTTTATAAAATAAATTACAATGGCGATTGTAATACAATTTCCGTGTAAAAATAACCTGCCTTGTAAATAATATTCGTTATCGGAATTACATGCTTTACAAGAATTATTAACTATTGTAAGTAAAAATTAACTTTGAAACTAGTAGCTATTTACTTAAGCTTCTTACATTTAAAATATCGTACGATGTGCTTATTATTTAAAGATTACGTTCATAAAATACTTATAACCTTTGGAAATTTAAAGTATAAATTCAGTAGATTTTTTATTTTTACCTTATTAAATTGTAATAACTTTCATTCTGAATTTAATTTGAAAACAGTTATTATTAATTATCTTGTAATAAAAGAAAGTAAATTGATTTATTTTAATGTTAAATAAGTTAAAATAACGAATCACTGATAAAAGATTTTACTGTTTTGAATGTCCGTTATCAGCAAGCATTAAAATTTTATGAATTTTTAATTTCTTAAAATTTATCTCGGTCTAAACTTTTAATTTTCAGTAATCATTTACTTTTTGTATTATTGAAACTTTATCGATACCATTAATTTCATTAGTTAATGTTTTACAAAGATGAATATACTCCGGTAAATTTCTGAAGTGATAACTTTTATGGATCTGATTTTATAACTTTACTTATTTATGCAAAGGCAAGGATCATCTGATATAAAATAGATACGAATTGAGATCATGCTCGAATTAATCAAATTAAATATATATTTTCAATTAATTTAGAAACCAATTAAAATGTAAATAAAATGCCAAATGAAATTTAAAAGCACAATGTATAAGATAAAATTAAATGGGAAATTAAATTATTTATTGTATTTAAATTAATTTTAAAATTGATATTAATATTTATACAGAGTTAAAGTTCACAGAAAAAACGTTTGTATAACAGAGATAAAAATTTAAGCTGCAGCTTATAATTTATTTACATATTACAGTAAAAAAATTAGATATGAGTAGTTGGCATTTATCCATGGCAAATACATTTTTTTCTTTACTAAGACAAAAATATTTAATAGTAGCTTTACAACTGAATAACTAATACTTTTACACTCGTATTTTTCTT